>APFE030738630.1:0-13087 GCA_000404065.3 Pinus taeda | reverse complement strand
TATACGCAATTTCAACAGTCTGCAACTTGCGTGCATACGCATCTGCGTATGGAACAACCTGCGTATACGCGACTTTACTTCCCCTAAACTGCGTGTATACGCGCCTTCGCTTTACTAAACCTGCGTACAGATTTATAAAGGACAACACACTCTTCCAGATATTCGATCACTAATTATCAGACTTATAGATCAGACAAGCGCCACATCAAGCAGATCAAAATCATAAAGAGATACTACCATTTAGGCTTAAAGATTATGACCCATGAATAGACCTTATCCTTCCTTTTGCGCTAAGGTTCCTCCTTCCTTCAGATCCAGATCTGCGTCACCATCCAATATTCCAGCTCTAGCACTTTATCAGATCTTCAATAATAATCCAGATGGTAATTTGTCAAAAGATCTCCTTCCTCGTTTATAGTCCTAGGCCTTCCCCAATACCATGGTCCAAAACCATAACATTTCAATACCATGAACCCAAAACTAAGGATCGACACAATTGACGAGATGCCATGGTCCAAAACATAGGTTCAAGTTCCAAGATCTAACTGCCATGGACCAAAAGAATGATCACCAACATATACACGCTTTGGTAATGTATAACCCGCGTGTATACGCGCCTTCATCTAGATGAACTTGCGTATATGTCTTTTTCTACTTTCTGAGTGCCTGAACTGAGATCTGTTACCAAAGAAGGTTTCCATCAAGGACAACACCTGTGCCATAGCTCCAAACCTGTGCCATAATGCCAACAGAAAGGAGGTCTTTTCATTTGTATCATCCAAGAATTGTTCATTTATGTAATGTAAAAGAGGTTGCCCCCTCGAAGAGGCTGAATTCTAAGGCGTTGATCTATTTTTTCTATCTTTTCTTGAGTTGGTTTCATAACACTACTTCTAGTTATGCTTTGAGTCTTGGATCAGGAGTTGTCTCCTGGAGATCACGCAAACAATCAGTTCCAACAGATTCCACAACAGAGGCAGAATATGTGGCAACAACTGAGGCAACAAAGGAAATTATGTGGCTCGGGAAAATTTTGGAAGATTTGCATGTAAAACAAGTACATTCAACTCCACTCATGATTGACAATGCCTCTGTAATAAAGTTGGCTAAGAACACAAAGTTCTATGATAAAATGAAGCACATCAATACAAAATACCATCTGATTCGACATCATGTTGAGGCCAAGACAATCCATCTATGCCGTTGTTCCACTAATGAGAATATTGCAGACATCTTCACCAAAGTGCTTGGAAGAGAAAATCTTAAAATATTTAGAATGATGCTTGGACTCACCAACATCCCTTCAAAATAAGGGGGGGAATGTTGACACCTAATCATGGGGATTGGGTAAACACTTGTAGATAATGTAAATAGTAAATAATGGAAAAAGGAAGAGTCATTGGGAGGTAAAACCCAAGAGTCACTTTGTCATGTATATAACCATAAGTAATATTAATGAAGAAGCATGGTTGATCTGAGGAGTTACCTCTTGTATTGACAGTTTGTAATGTTGGCACTATATTTGTGGAAATTCAGAACATCCATCCTTTCAAATCCTGCAGCGTTGTTTCTAGGCCTTTAAATTAGCAATGTTGTTTGTCCTACTGGTAGGCGTGTTGTTTGATGATTATAACATGTTTGAAAGTTCCTTCAGTGTCCTCTATGTCTCATTGTCATGTTTTCTTTATATTATATTTTCTAACCATGTTGTTGGATATATGCCGAAAAACACCCTCGCTGTCCCACTAAGTGGAAGCGAAATGGATATTTTGATTTTCGTAATCTGGTCTGTTGTTCCAAGATGATTCAATTTGGGTTTTTGATCTAGGCCTATTTTTATCACAATCACAATATAGGAGGGGGGCCTTTTACCATATTCCATAGTGTTCACTGACTATCTGTATGCAAAACATTAATAAAGCATGACACATATAATATCACATCTGGAACCAAGACTTCACATATCAATATCAGGAAGGAATAAGGGGTGTTAACAATAATTTATGGTGATTTCCCAATATGTAAGACTTGAAATTTCACACGACCATCATGCATAACTTTTTGGGTCCATCACAATCACAAATTAGAAGGGAGTTCAGTGGAGGAGGAGCTTGTGACTTGAGCAATCCTCGATTGCGATATCGTAATAGACGGGGGAAGACTTATCACAATCGGTAGGCCAGACAGAACTTACAATATCACAATCAATAGGATGAACTTGTGATATCGGCAAAGGAGTAGTGACAAGACTTATGCAACATTGCAATTGGTGAGGGGAGATAGAACTTTGTGATATCAGTGGAGGAGGGATTTATGATTTGTGCGATATGCCAACAGGTGGCCTGTGGGTCTAGTTTATTTTCAACACGAGTGGTGTAGGGCTTATATTATATATAATTAAATATATATAATAAAAATAATGGAGCATGGTTTATGAAAAACAAATAAAGGGGAATGGGGAACACGACAGGAGTTGGAATATTAAATGGATTTAGGCTAGAGTTTCGAATGTATAAACAAAATAGAAATGTGGCTAGAGGGATATACAAAGGGAAAGATGGGGTTTGTGAAAGAAATGAGTTTTTTAGAGAATATGGGAATTTCTCCAAAACAAATTAGACTGGACCTATCCTTCCTTCTTTAATCTCAAATTTGAAAAACACAGCAACCTCTTTTGGAAAAGTAGCAGATAGATGCAAATGATTAATCCAACTAACAAATTATTTCTAGTGGTTATCATGGATAACATTTTGGATGCTCGAAAGTTCTGATGAGTAAGAGAGGGTCATACTTCCTAAATGAGACAATCATGGCTTTAACAAAATATTTCCAAATGTACCATCAAAAGAGTACACAATATCACCCCAGGCGAATGGCACAGTTGAACCTTTCAACAAAATATTGGAGAATTCCCTCACAAAGGTATGCAATGTTTATTAGAATGATCGAGATGTGCACATACTAGTCATTATATGGGCCTATCGGACTACTTATAAGAGGGCCTACGGGCCTATAGGACTACCAGTCGTTCGGTTGCCACCATATATAATCCCAAGAAAACCAACTGCCAAAGTAACTAAGGACCCTAACCCTTTGAAATTCAAGGTATTTACGCCATTTCTACTGAAGGAAGCACCTATTTAGGGTGACTTGTTGGCCTGGGTACCATTTCTGAAGTGGAGGATTGGGATTGGGGAAATCATGAGAAATTTCTGCATTTAGAACCCAATAAATACTTGAAATCAATCTACTATCAGTAGGTGAGTGTCACAAGGACTGAATTACTAAAGTGGGCGGATGTTATTAATGATGGGTTTCTCAACATGTTGTATGTCCCACATTTTAGCCACAACATTATTAATGCCATCTATGTGCACCAGTTGTTTCCACTGGTTCATGATGGGTGCCTTTAGCTAGGAGGGCCCATCCCAATTGATGATATGATGATCCACAGAATCACAACGCTACAATATCAGGGCATGAACCCTAGAGAAACTTTTGTGGGGAAGTCACAACAGAAAAATATTGCAAACCAAATGAAAAGTGACTTCAGGTTGGTGAAGAAGTCACGAGGATACACCATTAGTTCTATCTCAAATGAAGTTGTGCAGTTTGTTGCACAGATCTTGGTAGGAAAAATTATGAGAAAGTGTCATGTCGATGAAGTACTGACACTAGCATTATCCTTAGCTGTGCAATGCAGCCAGGGGATCCAATTTAATTGAGAAAAGTACCTCTACCAAGAATTCTTGGAAATCTATCGCAAATCCTAGGAAGAAAGAAAAGTGTTCCACTATGCATGGCTAATGTTATTGATTGCGTTGATAGCTTGGACGAAGCTGGATAATTCCCAGTTCCCAATGATAGATCTAGACTTGTGTGAGGCTGTAAAATTTTCCTCATTGTGGGAGAAAAAGGACTCTGGCCGTGTCATTGAAAACAAGATGTTCTACGTACTGTTTGAATCAGAATTTCATATGGTGATTAACCAGAAAGCACGGTTGTCACCCACTCTTTTCAAAGAATATCGGCCCATTACACATTTTAAGGCTAATTTCCATCATGTATACATCCATGCGAGGCGTGATGTGATGAAGAAGAGGAAAACGTTGTCATTTTTGGTCACATAAGACAATATCACACATTTAGTCCTTAAGTGGCTAACTGACTTGCTTCTTCCCATGGTTGTTGTCGAAGGTATCATGGGGACTAGTGTCGAAGGTGTAGTAGGCACCAGCAAAGAAGCACAAAAGGAAAGGAAGATGATGACCATCGATCTAGAGAAAAGTACCATGCAGGAACCAAAGGGTGAGGGCAATGAAGAGTAGCACACCGAAGGACTAGATCAGGGTACCAAAGACCCCATTATAGACTCGAAGAACGTTGATTCTCCCTTTATTCTTAAACGGTGAAAAATTCAAGTGCAAGAGGCGCATGAAAGAAGCACAAGTCTAATAAGACTACTGGTGTGGTGTGTTATCTGGGAATAGTGTCCACTCGGATGCTGTTATTCCCACTAAGGTGGGTGGCTATCTTAGAAACAAACAATCAAAGTCTACTATTGTTTTCTTTTATGAAAATAGACAAGAGAAGAACCAAGAAGACCAACCTGAGTCTTGTGTTTGATTTCCTCTCCTTCTTGATAGAGCTTCGCCGCTTCTTCTTTATTTGCCCAGCTTCAGAATAACCTGTGGAATCACAGCAACATACTATTATCGAAGAAACAAGGATCTAAATTCATAAATAATACAGGATCAGATGTGTATTAACCATTTAAATGCATATGTAAACAAATATACAAGCATATGGAAGGAAACAAGAATAGATTTATTAAGATGAAAAGTAGCAAGAGGATTACAACCATGTGCTCTGAACCAGCATCATCCTCCAGCTAGGAAGCCCTTCTTCACCTCAAGTAAAGCTTAGATCACCCAACACTATGAATGTACACCAGAAAACCAACAACACTTCTCTATAAGATACAAAATTCCAGCCTATGAATCTCTGTGATGAGGGATCCATATATAGATGATTACAGAGAGGTGAGTCATCTTCTGTGATCTTGATTAGTGTCCTCTCTCTGATAGTTCCTACTTCCACTTGGAGAATGATGATCTCTTACTCATCCCTGGTTGAAAATAGAGAGGTAAGTGTTAGAGGGGAAGCTTCTGGAAAATTCCATGATCTTCCACCTCACATTTTTGTCCTTGCCATTTGTCCATTCCCAACCATCACACCCTACAAAGGAGCAAATCAGTATGCATCACACCTTGTACATTGGGAAGGTGAAATGCTTTACTATGAGGATCCGAAGTTTTTCTAAGCTGGGAGGTGACCTGTAATAAGATACAATACAATACATTATTTTGACAACATTTTTTCATGATCTAGCTGAGGCAGGCATCCCCATGCTCATCTTTATAAATTCATTTCCATGTACATAGGACAGACAATCATCTGTATGACAGACTGATGATATGGACACATCATCCTTTGATTTACATGATCATCTGTTCAGCAATGATGTACACTTGATGTATTTATATTCCTGAATATATCACAGCCCAGATGGATGAAACTAGATCCGGGGTCTTCAAAACTCATTCAATCTTCACTAAGAGTACAAGTCGATCCATGTGAAAAATGTTCTAGAGTCGAACATGGAAAGACATCGCCTGATTACCAGCCAATGATGTAAGTTGTTAACAGGTATGAGAGGAATCACCAATAATGACAATGCCCCTCAAGGTACTACAATACAATTCACGCGGTGTGAAAAAAGGACTTGGCGTCAAACACCACATAAAATCTCTCGGTCGAAGGCCATTGATGTAAACCTATCGCCAAAAGTGAGAAACTTGCCATTGAGGCATGCAAGCTTCAAAGTACTGAAAGGGTTGTTCCTAAGTCAACTTCTTGGATAATGAGCTGATGTTGACAAGAAGCGACCCGTTGGAGGAGGGCCTTAATGAATCCCACATCAACGACACGGAACGAAGTAAATTATTTTGGAGGTGAAAACAAACTGGCGGTATAGGGTTCAGGGTGGCGGTCATGAAGGAATGAAGCATGAATGTATTGTAGTGGGTGAGACACAGGTGAATTGTCTGAATGACTTCTCTTGAACATATCAGCAACACTGATGATGGATTGGTAGCGTTAACCCCAAACATGGATGGTGTGATGAACCAATGGTGATGACCAATGAACGGAACAACCCAACCCGGCATGGACACAGAAGGAAATTATCATGTTCAAGAGCGACTTGCTATCAATAAAGTTTCTTAAAGTTTTCTTCCCAATTTTCCCGAGTCATTGCTGACTAGTACCTCTTTATTTTTGTCAAGCTTGAGGAGGATAACATATACTTGTTTTATAATCCACCCTTCGGGTGAACCTGTCGCTATATTTTAGCGAATCTAGCGACAGTGAAACTCGTTCTCGTCCATTTGGAGGAGTTTGTCGCTATTAGGTTTTAACGAGTTTAACGAAAAAGATAACTCGGTCTCTTTCAATTTTAGAGAGTCTGAAAGAAACAGAAAGGAAACTCCAAAGATTCTTTTTCGTTATATAATCCCTTAATTCTGAAAAAGCATAAAATAATACAAAAGGGATGAATTTTTGATAGCTTTAATGAGCCGAACAAGACAAGCGCTCGATCTTTTTGTGTAATAATCCCTTAGGTCCAAAAAGAATAAAATCTAGAGGAGGGATAGCACTTCCGATGCCTTTAACAAGCCAAAGAGGCCAATCGCTCGACAATCTTTTCATATTTTACGAGTCAGGTGAAAAGAGCTTAAAGAAGACTCATTTTCAAGGAACGAGTGATGGTTTCGGGTAGAAGCTGATTCCAGGTAAGATTTGGAATTTTCCAATCACGATAGTGTCACAAGGATGGCTAACAGAATCACTCTTCGCAGATGTTCCTCGAAGGGGTAAACAATCATATGGGGGTGAATGATCAGCTAAAAACAGAGTGGAGGTGATGGCGAGAACATGACCAAGGCTCAAAAGCTAGCAATAAGGCATTCACAATGGTTATTACCTGTTCATTTGTTAATGAGCTTAAACGCTGGGGGAAACATTTGCTCATGACTTATGTTTATTTTTTAACAAGCTTGAACTATGCGCTAAAACTGCTCGTGGAGGGTTTATTTTTTAACGAGCTTGAACTCTGTACAACATTGCTCGCCAGTCGTATGATAAGAAATGTCTCATTCGAGATGCTATTTTGAAGTGGCTTACATCTCTCAAGCTTTGCCACAGATCCTTTCTTTATGCAAGCTAGGAAACAACTAGCCTTACGGGTCTAAAGGGTTAGAGGTCCTAAAAATTTAAAAAATAAATAGCCGCTCTTCGCTTGCATGTGGAAAGGTTTGCATGCCCCCAAGTATAGTGAAAAATTTCCCAGTTACGAAGAAAGTTCTATCCGCGTAGCGGATAAAATGCTTCCTCAGCGATGTCCATCGAAACAGACAAAGGTGAATGGCGCAGATGCATTCCACTCACATAACTTTGACGAAGGTATCTTATTCCAGTCTAATCCCATTTTCCTGTAAGGATGGGTTTGTCAGACTAGTCATATATCCCTCGTGGAAATCCACTCTATACCCAAGGGTTTCCTGCCAAAACAGACCGGGGTGCATGCCCCCTTGGTTTCAGTCACATCTTCCTGAATCACTCACGCTCATCAGGTAGACGGACTGGAGACCGATGAGACATTTCTTGCGTTAAAAGACCATTTAGCGATGGCATTTGACTATTTGCGATGTGTGAACCAGGGAATGACATTTGGTCTACGAGCTTGACCATTCTGCCTTCGTGCAAAAAACACATTACTCTAAAGAGTGAGGAGACGATGGCTCCCATGCAATAAATATAGTCACGTCCAAGGAGTAGATTATAATCTAAAGGTCCTTGAACTACCATAACATTCATGTGAACATTTTTCCTTCTCAAAGTAACGGGCACATTTGGAAGGATCCCTAAAGGTCCACTGGTTCCCTTGTCAAAGCCTGTCAAATTTTTCATTTCAGGCAAAAGTGATGGCGAACCAAGCGCTTTCCAAGTAGTTGAGGAAAGGATACTCACAGAATCCTCTTCATCAATGATGGTAACAACCATGACCATTCTGTAAGCTTGTACAATGATTTTGAATGGTACACTGGCTGGTAAACAGGGTATGCCTAGTAGATTCCAGTTGAAGGAAGCGATTAGGTTACTCGGTTGTGGGACCGAATAGACGGCCAGATATGACTCTGATGAACTTCCTTTCTATGATAAAGGAATGGGAGGACTGCCCGAAGATCATTAGAGTCTGTGTTGATGAAAAGAATTTGAACAGTGTCGTTCTCTTTCTCTTCAGTGATGATATCATTTGAAGATGAACATTCTGAAGGCAAGATCGGGTCAACTACCGTATTGAACCTTTGACTTTCGTTTGGTATGGATTCAGAGGGTTCATTTTCAATGATAGACACTTCGGTTAACCACAATGATGGGCCAGCCGGATTTTCAACTGGTGGAGGACTTGGCAAGAGTTTTTTATATCCAGGAGGAAGTCATAGCGATGAAACCGGACGATCATCCAAAACTCTTTTAGCCTCGTCAAGGAAGGGACAATGGTGGATGGAATGATTGCCTTCACACAACTTACAAGGAAATCTGGGATTCCTTCTTTTTCCATGTGCTTTGCTTTCACTGGTTGATGGTGAGCATTGAAAATGATCGCTAGAGGTTGATGCTACCAGATTGTGCAAACGAGGAGACCAGTCCCTTAAGATCCGAGGGATGCAGGAAAATCTCGGTGATAGTGGTCTCCACTGCAAATGACACAAGGAGATTTATATTTCGACTGTGCGGTGTGAGAATTTTTGCTAGACGACGCTTGGTTGCCCCCTTCCGATTTTGGTTCATTTTTCTTCTTTTCCTTTTTCTCTTTCTGCTTCTTCTTCTCAGTTACTTGATTTTTAGCTTTATCGGCTCTATCAAGCGAAGAGGAAGGAGGAGAGGGAGAATTAGATGAAGTAGAAGGTTGGGAGGCAACTCTAGTTTCGTCTAGTTGCTTATTAGACTGTTCAAGAATTACGAGATTCTGAACGACAGAGGTAGAGAAGAGCCAGACAGGCAAACCAATTATCAATCCTAGAAGTGACAAAGTGGCCATATGGGGTGCACCAACATCTCCCCAAGAGGAGAAGGGACTAGGATTTCCTCCAAGGGGAAATCCTTGGTTGGTAGACTCCATTTTCTCAACCTGAAGATCAACTAGGGAATTTGTGATGTTATTCCGATTAAAATAAATTTTTAGATGCTTTGACACAACTTGTTTTTTCAATTTTAAAGAGTTGAGAGAAAACAAAAGATGACTCTAGTCGCCTTCGATTTTTATTGAGCCTGAAGTGACAAGTGCTTAGAGGACCTTTTCCTTTAAGGCTTCTGAAAAGGAGCAAAATGGACTTTTCTGGAGATCTAGGTGGAGAGGATTACCAAACCAATCACAAAACTATAGAATACTTTTTACGGTACGACAGTCAATTGATGCATTGCGATCGATAGGGCGACAGACACGACTTCCTAAGGATAAAGGATGCAACCTATTGTGGTCTCCCAATATATACTTGACGGTACGTGGGAGCACAAGTCCATATTGGCACTTGCCATCTCAAAATGGAGGAATCACCCAACCAACATTGAAAGCAACATTTACCAGGTTTTACGATGCCAGAATACGTCTCTAGCCTAGACCTCTAGATGTTGTGCGTTAAGTTCCAAAGTGTTGTTAGATTCATTGAATTTATTTTATGTTGATCTTGCTTAACAATATTCCTTTCAGGTTCACCACGTGATGTGTATATAATTCCTAAAATGTATTCTAAGATGATAAACAAACGTTTAATCTTCTTTCAGCAATGAAAATCCTAGCTACTAAAGGGAAGAAATTCAAGAATCTTTTCTTCACAGAGCACAGAGAACACGCTAAATTCACAGTCCTAAATCAAGCCAAGCAATCAAAATACAAATGCACATGCATGTATTTGTTTTCAGCCTTCTTAATGTGTGAATGACGTTAAGAAAGCTATGTGCAAATCTGAATTACTTTTAAAGCGACAGTACTCAACAAAATTCTTTTTCAAAATGAAGTGAAAGAAAGAGAGACACTTTGCGATTTTGAAATGAAAATTTCTTTTCAACACTTTAAAACTACTTATTCAAATCTTATGCAATAGTAACTGTATAATCAACTATCAAGAACAATGGGATTGTTTCCTAAAACTGAAAACAACAACTACGACACTTTCAGATCTAGAGACGACAGTTCGACTATGCTACTTTTTTGCAAATGAGAACTAAAAATGATGCAAAATACATAAAAACATTTATAGTTATTTGCACTAAGGAGGTGGAATAATGCAAGAGAAGGGGGTTTTCACAGAAGTACACTAACTACAGACAACAAAAATCTTGAATAGGACTGAAAACAATGAGAAAAATCCACAGTCTGAGGGTAAAGTTAAACCTTCCTGACCATCGCACCTGTTACACAGTGAACTTATTATGCAGTGCACCTACTGCACTTGGGAAGTGCGATGCATACAGACTTCCTTGAAGGCAGGGTGCGATGGTAGCAGTGCAAGACTTTGAACAGGTTTTCACTCACAGTTTGCAATCTAGTTAAGGTGTTTAGGCCGAGTAAGTAAAGCTCAGTGTATGTAAAACACAGGGGTGATCTAAAGAGGTTACTAGAGCCACCACTTGGGGCAATTAGATTGCTTGCAGATCTATTGTTTAATTCATAAAAAAAACCTGGAGATAGACTGAAGCAGCATTGATCTACTTTCCATTTGTATAAAAAATGCAGTTCGAAGGCTATCTAGCTTGACTTGAGGCTCCGTCTGTAAGTTTATAAAAGAAACAAGGATAGATAGGCTAACAAGTAATCTAGTCACTCCCTAGTGGAGTCTCCATTTTGTTATCTGGGAATAGTGTCCATTTGGATGCTGGTATTCCCACTATGATGGCTGGCTATCTTAGAAACAAACAATCAAAGTCTACTATTGTTTTCTTTTATGAAAATAGACAAGAGAAGAACCAAGAAGACCAACCTGAGTCTTGCGTTTGATTTCCTCTCCTTCTTGATAGAACTTCGCCGCTTCTTCTTTATCTGCCCAGCTTCAGAAGAACCTGTGGAATCACAACAACATACTACTATCGAAGAAACAAGGATCTAAATTCATAAATAATACAGGATCAGATGTGTATTAACCATATAAATGCATATGTAAACAAGTATACAAGCATATGGAAGGAAACAAGAATAACTTTATTAAGATGAAAAGTAGCAAGAGGATTACAACCATGTGCTCTGACCCAACATCATCCTCCAGCTAGGAAGCCCTTCTTAACCTCAAGCAAAGCTTAGATCACCCAACACTATGAATGTACACCAGAAAACCAACAACGCTTCTCGATAAGATAGAAAATTCCAGCCTCTGGATCTCTATGATGAGGGACCATATATAGATGATTACAGAGAGGTGAGTCATCTTCTGGGATCTTCATTAGTGTCCTCTCTCTGATAATTCTTGCTTCCACTTGGAGAATGATGATCTCTTACTCATCCCTGGTTGAAAATAGAGAGGCAAGTGTCAGAGGGGAAGCTTATGGAAGATTCCATGATCTTCCACCTCGCATTTTTGTCCCTGCCATTTTTCCATTCCCAACCATCGCACCCTACAGAGGCGCAAATCAGTATGCATCACACCTTGTACATTTGGAAGGTGATATGCATCATATCCTCTGCATTGAGCTTTCAGTATGGTCCAGTTTTGACCATTTATGAGCAGTTTTCAGTGGAGAACTTCTGGGAGATGATGTAATCAGTTGACCTTTTTCCTTTAGGTAGTGAAGCAACACTTTTAGGGACTTAGGTGCCCTCAGTTTATGGAAATTTATGATTGGGGTTGAAGTGCCCAAAAATGTCTATAACACGGAAGCCATGGTCCTCACTGAGGAGGACCTTGATGAGATTGGAGATATTGTTAGGATCTACGATAGAAGAAATTTGGGGCCATATTGAAGATCACTACTAGTCCATTTTGTCAGAGGTCCAAGCAAGCCTCAGAGAGTTGTTGGTTTAGGTGATCCAGGCTCAGGCGAGTGTGGATGAAGTGAGCTAGTCTCAAGTGAGAGCAAGGCCATCGAAATCAGATAGTGTGTATTCAGTCCTGACCTCGTAGCTCTGTGTTGTACCCCTGCTTGATGGATCCTTATATTTGAATGAGGTCGTAGAATAGGAGAGTGCCCCGCTGCCCAAAGACATAGTTATTGACCTCATGACACTCCCTCTATCCACATTACATGAGCTACACCAAGGTGTAGCAAATGAGCTTAAGTTGCAAGAGAAAAGGTATCTCATGGTGATCAAGGATGTACAGATCACGAGTCAACAGATGTGTAATGAAAATCATAGAGCTCTCCAATACCATGATGAGGTAGCCACACGAAGGGTGTAGCTGGTGAAGACTATTTCAAGAGTATGTAGTGAGATCCCCAAGCTCTAGATTCGGTTGGATGCCACTTCTAAAGGTAAAGTGCAATAGTGGGAAGATGTGTTTAAAGAATGAAAGGTACAGGTGGATAAATTTCATTTCGATCTGCAAGTCCAAATTACTAAACTGCAATTGAAGCTACAACCCACCACACCATCGGATCTCTGAGAGCAACGAGAGGCTACCATCAGAATCAATAGGGCAAAGCTTGAAGATGTAGTCAAGGAGTGTAGCCAGTTGTTTGAAGAAACTCTAGAACTATGGGGTTCCATACAGGAGGACCCGCAGGTGAAGAAGATCGAAGTTTACATTTGGGATACGGAACTGCAGTATGATGAGATAAAGGTGATGGCGCACAACCTAGCCCCTATGCAATGGTTCACTTGATTGAAAGAGGGGACATCCCTATAGGGATAGATCAAGGAGCTATGGAAGAATATACAGATCATCACTGCACAAATGCAGCCATGGGAAAGCTGTGGAAGAATATATAGATCATCACTACACAAATGCATCCATGGGAAGAAGAAGCATGG
>APFE030738629.1:65988-86805 GCA_000404065.3 Pinus taeda | reverse complement strand
TTGATTTTTGGATGGTGAGGTTCAATAGAATAGAGGTGTAAACCTGAGAAGTTCAGTCCATTGGGCTAATGGAGTCAATGAGGAGGGCTTTCTGGATTTGGTTTTCTTAGCAGAGGATGGTTTCACAGAGCAAGGTAATCAAACATGGAGCAAACAGAGATTTGTATTGGACGGGATGGGCTTAAAATGGTTGAAGGGAATTTAAGAATCCTTCAACATATTTAACATAGAAAAATGGATTATTATTATTAGGGAGTAGTTAATAATTCCCTAGCAAATAATCAATATGATAGAATTAGGAAACAGGAGCAATATGAGGAAATTTTTTTATGCTAATCCTGAAGAAAACACAGAGAATGATAATGAATGAAACACAGAGTGCAATCAAGAAAATTCTGAATTAATATTTATCATTACCATTTAGATTATGAACACAAATGATATAATGAAACTAGAAAATAACAAACATAAGAGAAAGGGACTTATTGGTTCACTAGTCGATTCAAGAATTCTATGACAAGTCCATCTGCATCAATTCTACATCCAGTAAGTCCAGCAACAGTTGAATTCCAAAGCTTTTGTATTGAAAAATTTCAGTATTACAGCAAATTCTAAGAATGCCTCACCAACCCCAAATACTTCGTTTAGGGGGTATTTATACAAAATATGTCACAAAATATCTCAGAAAATATCTCAGAGAGATAATATCTAGTAATGATTGATCGTTCTTTACAAAGGATAGAGACACGTAGTCTCGAAAATAGAGAAGAAATAAATGAAGTTGTGCTGGCAACTCTGTCTTTGTTAGATGTGTTGGAGGTAGGCTCTGTAAGTTGGCTTACACCTGTCTTTCACTGATAGTCTGCACTGTCTACTCCCTTTCAGTCGGATGTCTTCAGTACGCCTTGATCCGTCTGACCTTTATTCTTTTCTGCTCTCCTCATTGTGGCAGATGACCCAAAATATTACTTTACCCAAGATACCAAAGATAAGTTCATAAGATTCCTAACATCTCTTGCCACCACTCTGGTTCTAGGAGTTTATGTCTCTGCAACTTTCTCAAAGTCTCATCAGTTTCTGTGTACCTGAAGAAATTGGGCTGGAGGGTGAATAGATGTCTCACTTCATGCTCAATATAGAAGAAATTTTCCAAATTGTTGTAGAGGGCTTGGCTAGATGGAAGTGCCTTCTCTCCTGAAGTACTTGATGATGCATTAACTTGATCAGCAGCATATGTATTTAATATATTTACATAATCTATGTGTCTCATCAGCTGGTCATTACCTGTTAAAAGACTGCGTAGACCCTTATTCTACAGAACTGCAAATATTTCTGTGAAGGAATTAATCTCCACCTGCATGTCATGGCACCTCCTTTCCAAATTTTGCATCAGAGTTCTCTTGGTTAGAACTCTCTTAATCTCCAAAATGGTGTCTATTCTATCTGTGATTTCCAATGCTTGTAGTTCTTCGCTAGTCTTGGTGTTAAAAAAATGTATTAGCCTGTTAGCTTGTTCAGGCATCTGCCTCAATAAAGCTCTTGTCTTGTGAATCTCCACTTGGGCCGCTGCTATTAAATCAACCTGCTCATAAATAACATGAATAGATCCCCACATATTACTAAGGGATTGGTTGATGTTGGCCCACAAAATGCCTTTGATTTCTCCCAGAGGTTTATCCAAAGAGAGATCCTTTTCCAATGCTCTCACCTTGTTCTCTAATGCTTTAACCTCCCTTGTCTTCTCTGCCACAGTCATCTTGGATTTGTCATAGCTTTTTCTAGTTTTGCCAATTGTTCCTTGACCAGTTTCAATTTAGATATTTGGAGTTTTAATTCCTCCATGGCTTTTATCAATTCCTCTATGGTCATGCTAGTATTGTTTCCTGGTGTTGTTGTTGTTGTTGTTGTTGCTGATGTACCTGTAGTTGTTTCTGTTGTGGATGTTGGAACGGTGGGAGGCAATGTTGTTACAACTGTGGAAGGGGCAGCTGTGACTGCAGGGATTACTTCAGGTGGCTGGGGGGATGATTCTCCCTGCTTTTCTTTTAGATCTTTCTCCAATGTCTGCTCTGTATCAGTTAATCTTTCATTGAGCTTCATGAGAAGCTCCATCATTTCTTCCTCTGACTTCTGTTGGACCACTTTTGTTGTCTGTGGATGCATGGTGGGAGGCAATTTCAGCTGTTTTCTTAAGACAACAATGTCTTCCTCTTTCTTCTTCATCAGTGCCTTTATGCCTTTTACATCTTTTGGATCATGTCCCAGCTCAATAATAATCTCTCCAGAGATTTTATCCTATTGTCCTTAGCAAGAGAAGAGGCTTTCTCCAAATCTAGCTAAGCAGACGTGTTCTTCTTTGTCAGCTAGTGTGGAGTATACCATCTCTCCAGTCTGTTTGTGCAGCTCAATCTGGTCCATAGGATGAATGTCCTTGGCCATGACCTCCAGATTTGTCCTGACATAGTCAGTTGCTGATTGTGGTTGCTGCACTTTGGGCTTAAAATAACTCATGATCATGTTGCCCTCTTTAATGTCATAGGCAAACATCAACCTTTACTGGTTTGTGGGGGCCATCTTAAGATATTGGTTATAAAGTTGAACTTTTAGTGGGTCGTTTCTGGCCTTGATCTCCGTGAATGTCCTTTTTATGTCGAAGGCATGTTTTCTTTGTGGCCTAGTAGATGAAACTTCCACACTATGTTGTCTTTCTAGCTCTTGCCGGTGTGAGCTAGTTGATGTGTCCACCACTGGGGAAGTCTGCTGGTTGACTACCCTTTCACCACTTAAACTGTTTGTTTTTTCCTCAAAGACTTCCTCTTTAGAGTTAGGATGTAATATTTGCCTCTTTGCACCCGGTTGTTCTGCAGGTCCACTCATGGGTTTGGGGTCTTCCCTGTCTCTCTTTTTGCCTTTTTCCTCATTTAGAGGAGTCTGTAATGCAGGAACCTCTGCTGCTTTGGTTTGAACTGGAGTAATTTTCTCTTGTTGATCTGTCATTTTTGGTGGCTCTATTTCTGCCACTTCCTTGCCCTTAGAAAACCCTGTACCTGGTGTGCTACTTTCTTGTACAGGCTGCTAAGAAGTTTCAGCAGAGGATGCACCAACTCCTGTTTGTTGAGGTAGATTGAAGGATACCTGTCCAAAAGAGTCCAGGTCAAGAGTTTTCAAGGTCTTTCATAGCTTTTTCCATTTTCTCTTGCTCAGTAATCTCTTCTATTAATGTACCATCTACCCAGTCATCTTGATTAGCAAACTGTTCAATTTCGGGGATCCTATGATGTACATAAGCTGACAACCTTTTTCTTACTTTCCTGTCACTTATAAAGCTATTTGGGTCATATGGTACCCACCAAAAGCTCTTCTTTAATTTATGTTGTTCCCCTAATATCTTATTAGCATCTTCCCATGCCTCCCTTTTATTAATGACAAAAGGGCCTAACTGATCTTTTATTCTCAGCTAAGCCTTTTTCTTTTCACTACAAAAGTGGGTTAAATCTGTATTGATAAGTTGTATGAAATACTCCAGTGCAAATAGTGTCATAGGAACATATTTGGGCAGATTGTAAGGGCACAGTTCACAACCATATATTCTGATTTCAGTGTGATTCTAGTACAAGTACCAGTCACCTATTTTGTACTGTCTGGAAAGCTGTAAAATTTTCTTTATATCAGTAGAGAGCCTAGGAGGAGGAGCTCCTATCAATAGAGTGGTGGTTGGATATACAAACAGGTCAATGAATTCACAATAGCTATAAGGGGATTCATGGACATTGTGGAAGACTAAGGTCCAAAAGATCACAGACCTCCGCTCTCCTTTGGAATCCAATTTCCTGATGGGAAATGAAAAGCTCTCTCACTGATAATATAGCAGAAGGTGGTAGATGAATGAAGTGTACTTGAAGACTCCTTCTCTGTCTAGATTTATGAATTTCTCATTGATTTTGTTGGAAATAAAGGTTGCATAGTCATACTTGACACCAGGGGGCTATCCTGGAGTAAATATTGACAACAGAACCAAGGTGGTCTCATCAATAAATTCACTGGTTTTGAATCCCAAGATGAAGGATATCACATCAATTATGATTCTTCCTATTTCAGTGAACTAGACATGCAAATATGGAGGTGGGCCTTGGGGCCAGCAATCTGGTTTCATGAACATTTGAGCAATACGGGTTATCTCTGAATTGGGAAATCGAGAGCCTTGGTCAAGAAAAAATCCCATGGAAAGAGGAGCCAGAGGCTGAGTGGGATGGAAGTGTAGCATCTCATTGATAGACTCAGCAATTATGTAAAAAAGGACAGTCTGGTATGGGGTTATGACTACTTTACTGACAGGGTCATAGTTGGAACAACAGTGGTGAATAATATCTAGGAAAACATTGATTGAAGGAAGGTAATACCTGGGAAGATTAGATTCCCATATTCCATAAATATCCGAGTTACTCAGATGACTATTCCTAACTCGGCAAAATGCCCGAAGGTGGTTCATGTCACCAGATAACTCTTTAATTTTAAAATCTCTGTCAGCCAAGGGTAACCAATCCTGGTCCTTATGAGGTGCATTGAGGGGCGCGACATTGAGGGCCATGGGAGCTTCCATGTTTTTTTCTTGTGTTTTCAAACTGGGAGTCAGGTTTTTGTGGAAATAATGAGCAAGACGACAGTTGTGGGTGTATTTATATGAGAGCTACAGATTGTGTTCACTTGAATTTGGCCTTTTTGGGTAAAATGTTACAGAGGAAAAACAAAATTATAGGTTCAGGAGGAAAATTGGGTAAATACCTGTTTTTCAAAGGTGAACAGTGCAATTGTAGGTTGGCTGGTGAGCTGCAGAGAAAGAAGCTGAGATTTTCTTGGTCGGGTGGTGGACTGGACGTTCATTCTATCAGCTGGATGTAATTTGCATGGAAATAGTTCGCAGAAGAAATGAACGAAAATGACATTTTTCTGTGGCTTTAACAAATTTTGGCCTTGGAAGGGTTTTTTTTCATTTATTGCATGGCTAACATCATTGGGATGTGATGTCTTATCATGACATGGAGGGGTGGTAAGCGGTTTCCTCCCACACTACTTTTGGATTCGAGCGGTTTCGGGCGGGGAGGTAGTGAGCAGCGCGGGCTGTCGACGCGTGGCGTCTGTACGAGGAAAACACCACCGGCTCCCTGGGGGGTTAAAGTTTGGTGGATAGGCGAGTCCCGATATGAATTTCAGCTGTCAGATGCAAGGGCCGAGATCGGATGGTGGGAGGCATTGGGATATGGGAGAGGTTTAACCACGCGGGCCCAACACAATAAAGTACACTTTTAATGGTATCGGGGCGAATTTGATTGGTATACGGGGTGATTAAGTTATTAATTAACCAAATGTTAATTAATCCTTTGAATGGTGCGGGGAGGGTTTTTAATGGGTTTCGGATAAACCATTAATTCCCATTTTGTACAGTGCTATGGTTTAGTTTAACCGGGGCGGGGTATATACAAATCGCAGGGGATTATATTATATATAGTACGGGATAAGGGTATCTTTTTCAGGGAATTTATATAATAAAAATTAGTGTTAATATGGAAAATGAAAGAAAGTAAGCACTAAATTTAATGTTTTTTGGAATTTTACTTAAAACTTAAGCCAAGGGAAGAAAAGGGGGTCTATACAAGAAAGATAGCCATTTTCCTAAGCAAAATGGGAATTCACTTAGGCAATGATAAAATGGAATGAGTAGCTTAGTGATATTAAGCAAATCTTAATATCTCTGGGGAAGTTAGTAAATGATTTGGGAAAAAGATATGAAGGGAAATTAGTTATGAAATCTGCTTCACTTGAGTTGTATCAAAGTATCTGCTTTGCACCTGTGATGGAACTGAAAGTTATCATATTTACCCAATACATCACAAGTCACATTCTCCAACACCATTCTGCCTACCCAGCCTACTTTGCCTAACATTTTTTCTTCTAGTTCCTTTGGCTTCATTTGAACAAGCAAGCCCTCATCATCCTTTTTTTTTCTTTTCATTGTAATTCTATCTAGATCTACCCTTATAACATCCAAGGGCTCAGGTTTAACAATTGAGCTCCTTTGCTTCTCTAGCTATCTAGTTATTTGCCAAGATTGAACAGTTTGGATAGATATTGTTCTCTATCTTAAAAACAAGTAAATTCAAACCATGAACTAGCCAATATTAAGCTGTTTTGGTCATTCATCAATGGTGGCATAAGTCAACGAGCTGCTCACCATCCGAGTATTGAAAAAATAGAATAGTAGTGGCATTTTTGGCTTGCACACTTTCCTGATCTATTTGACTTGGGGTTCATTTCTTTTACTTTTTGACCATTTCATTATTTTTTTCCCTTTGATTTTTCTTTTAGGGCATACCCTATTTTCATTTTTTTAATTTTTTGATTTCTTGCGAATATGGAAAACCTTTGCAACCAGCCAAAAGGTATGAACATATTGCAGAACTCATCAATGTCAATCATGAAATATGACACCTATTGATATAGGAGCATAACATGTTGCACACTATTTTTTATCTGTTCTAATTGCTCATATCTTTGTGACTGCAGGTCGGGTATGCCTATGGTGGCTTCACTAGAAATTTCATTTCATGTAACCCCGACTGTTTAACGTAGGAGTAGGAGTAGTGTTTTCCTTTTCGCTTGTCTTTTCTTTTTGGTTTGCATGTTTGGTTGCTTGTTGACTTGGTTTCTTTTCTTGCTTGTGGTTGTTTTCACTCTGTTTTCTTTGCTTACTATTTTTGTTTTTGTTTGTTTGGTTTGCTCAGTACCTTACTATTTTTGTTCCGAGAATAATTGCTACTAACTACTGCGTTATGGCTTTTTGAATGAGTATATGGCTGAGATATGAAGAGATATGTGACATTGCAGCAGTTGGCCAGTCTTGTGTCAATCTTCTCTGTGCTTGGTTATAGCCTTTGGCTGATAAAGTCTTGATGGAAAATATGATTCGTACGAAAGGGAAGTTTTCGTCCAACCACGAACCTATGTCCACATTGGGAAGCTTCATGCATGTACTCAACTTTCTGCTCTGTGTGTTCAAGTTCATCCAACTAGTAGAAACGGAGAAGGGGAAAATATAAACGAGCAAACCTATGTCAGAGGTATTACATGCTTCTTTGAAGGAACAACCTCTTCTGCTCTCAATAAGCTGAGATCCCTCTTCTGCCACAAAAATAAATAAGTGCCTATGCATAGTCCTCTTGAGAAAAAATACAAAGGTGAAAGAAGAGAAAGGTTTCCTGCGTAGAGAGGTGAAGCATGTAGCTTCACTGGGGTATTGACCAAGCTCTTTGGCAGTGGAGTAATGCGTGTGTTCCTGCGTGACTCTGTCGGGGTACTATCCAGGCCTACTGGTAGCGGAGTAACACCAGAGATGAAAAATTATACTCTAAAAATATTCAACTCGCGAGCTAAGCTACCCTTCCCGATTTTGAAACACTATTATCAAGCTGAAATTTTGATTGTGTTTGACTGAGTTGGCATAAGTTGAACCATGTATGTCCATGGGGTAAGTGGGGAAGCCGAAGTAACCCACACAATGATTCAATACTCCTCGAGAGGCTAAGGCCCTGTGCTATCAATGAACAGGAACAGATAAGTTGGAGTTCTACCACTGTGTCACCAAGTGTTGTAGCAGCTACAACCAACCTCCAAAATTTTGGCCTACATCCAATTTCAGAGCCTCCTTTGAGAGTTTTACTTGATGACTGCACACACTTGGGTTCACTCCATGATCTCGTCTGGGTCCTCACACCCACCTTGCTTGATCATCCACCGATAGATTTTTCATGTTTATGTCAATGTCATGCTTGCGACCATGTTCTGGTCATACTCAAGGTCTTCGCTTCATGTGTACATGTTGTGTTCGCTATGTAAAGATATATCGCACTCACACATGGAGTCACATACACTATCACGCAAGCATCCTCATGGTCGACGAACGATCAATCACAAGTGTCGCGCTTGTCTCTTAGACCGTCGATTAGTCGAGCTAAGCATGTGTTCTTGGATGGTTTGAGTTGTCTTGTCATCAAGTCATGTAAGTGTGTATTTGCAAGATCACATATGCCTATTTCACTCATTCACACACTTTGTCACTTTGCTGAAGTTCTGACAACTAGATCCCCCTTTGATAGCCATACCATCACCCCGTAATTAACTCGATTGATTGTCACCCAGATTAGCGCAGAAGCACCAAGCAAGCCATTTCAAGCTATGTTGCCCACAAACAGCTCAATAAACCTTCATGCTGGTCAACCAAAGAGTTTGACCTGATAGCCACCCTAGGACTGACTCCCCTCAAATATTACACAGACGCTGCAGACCTTGCCTGCTTCGCTGACTGAGAAAATTGTGTAGACAAGCCGGAAAGACACCCAGTGCCCATCCCTATCTCCCTCGGAAAATTGTGCAGTTTTTCTAGCCAACCCTCCCAACAGTCGACCAGCTACTCACCTAGAAAATTACGCAATTTTAGTGACAAATTCCTCTGCTGCAGAGCAATGTGCTCAGCTCAGAAAATGTATAAAGGTGATCAACAAGCCATGCTCTCAGCATTAGCGCATTTTTTCCTGCTAGTAGCTCTTGACAGCTGACTTTCGGTTCCCTCCAGGAATTGCGCAGGTTTGGGTGCCAATCTCCAACAGTTGACTACCAATTCCCCTCAAGAATTTCACAGTTTTTGTTGCCAGTGTCCCAACAACTAACTGCCAATTCCCCTCAAGAATTTCACAGTTTTTGTTGCCAGTGTCCCAACAACTAACTCCCAATTCCCCTGAGGAATTGTGTATTTTTTTCTGCCAATGTCCCGGTAGCCAGCTACTAGTTCCCTCCAGGACTTGCCCACGTTTGGCTGCCAAGCTCCCGCTGCCCGCTCGTTCCGAAAATTGTGCAGATTTTTGCTGCCTAGCCTTCCTGAAACCGAGATTGTTCCTCCAAAAAAATGTACAGTTTTATCCTCCAGTTGAGCCAGACCCCACGGACAGTCACTGTCTATCCAGATTGGCCCTGTTCATCACCCAGTGATTCCTTCATAGTTTTCATCAGCAGTGCCTGGAGCCTCCATCCCACCTCGCAACCTTGTCACCTCTCCCAGTCACCTACATCTAAAATGATCATGCATCATAGTGGAATAGGAGGTTTATGGATTTGATGTCATCTCATCATGAGTGAATGTAGACATAGGTACACAAACAAACATGACACGACGATGGATGGGATGAACAAAAGGAGCACATGTAGAAGGACGGGTTCACCAACAGACAAACATACGATGCATGCAAAGAGATGTGCTCCTGAATGTATGATCATGTAAATATGTGTTCACGGATAGGCGTATGAGAAAACATTTAAGATGTTTTCACGAATGGACAGATAGATGAACATGCACCTTTCACAAATGGACGAACCTATCAATCTTACCAACATATGAGCAAGGAACAATGTGCGAATGCAACATCAAGCGAATCAATGACCATCAAGGACTCCGCGCACTTTTCCATGTGGAGGTGAAGTTGTGACACACCATAAGGAAATCCATCACCCAGCAACATTGTAGCTCGACATGCACACCAGCAACAACATGAATGTACCAGCACTGTCATGTCGAGTCTTGTCATGAGTCATGTCGTCCACATCTCTACTCTGGTCCATACTATTAATCAATGTAATGTAACATGGAAGTCCAAGAGACCCACTTGTTAAATGAAGAGTCATGTAAAGTTGAAAATTCATGGAAGTCAAACAGTCATGAGGGTAGTCGAACAGCCACAAGGGTCAGTTTCACCCTTGGCTATAAAAACCCCCTCATTTGTACATGCAAAGGGATTTTCACCTTAGCTCCTCCCACATAGCCTTAAGAGTCTGAAATATTTTATTTGAGGAGTAAGTAGTGGCTCCAACACCCCACGAATGGGGTTAGTGATGTATGGTGTAATGATGTGTCTTGGAACTTTCATTTAATAGAGAAGCCTGCTAACAGGCCAACACATTTTCACACATGTATTGTAACTGTTGTAGGACTAATCCTAAACACTTGTAATGCATGTTGCTTTAACCTATGTTTAACACTTGAACTCATTCACTTGTTCTAATACATATATGTTAATGAAAATGTGTTGTATATGTTGTTAACATTGTCTCGCCCATGTTGGATACCCTCCCAGAAATCAGACAGAACTTTCATGTAAACTTGCTATAATGACCATTGCACTCGCGCGGACTCATTTGTTGTGTGTTGTAAATGTTATCTTTCCTTGTGTGTTGTGACTGCGGCATCCGTGTAGATTTCTCCTCTGTAAGTTGTGCATGTCTTGTTGTGTTGTGTGTTCCTAATAGAGTTGGCACTTCCTCCCATCAAACTTGGGACTCGCTCTCACCCTCTCCCTCGCTACTCGAAGACAAAGCATACCACTCTCCTGGGCTGACAAGAAAGAGTTGAGGAAAACCTTTAAGATAATGGCAATCGGGCCATCGTATTAGATGGGGCACCTACACTAAACTGTGTGAGGTCTAGTTGGGACTTCATACCAGGGAGATCCCTTGATGTTGGCGGGTCCAGCACCGTAAATAGTTTCATGTTTGGGTCAATTGTTTTTAGGTCAAAGCCTCCAATGAAGGCTTCTAGGGTTTATTTCAAGTGTCCTTATCCATGTCATAATGTAAAATACCCTTATTGGGATGCATTTATCAAGAAATACATTTATTTTAATGTAAAATAAGTCATTTAGACCTCCTCCACCAAGTCAACCTCAAATTGTACAAGTCATCCTAACTGAGGGGAAGAATCTGCTATATAAAGGCAGTAACTCGACCTCGTTTGGGGCACTCACTCATAAAGTTTGATCTACAATCGTTGGGGGAAATAAAAGTATGAAATTCAAGGAATAAGGTGGAAAGGGCCAGCGAAGGAGAAGGAGGCCTTTATCAAGCACAAGAAGTCAAAATTATCTCTCTCTCTCTCATGTGTGAAGTTGTTGATTTCTTAGAAGGGATGAAGTTATAGTAATATAGTTGGGGCAAAATTTTAGATATGTTGGGGGCCAAAATTCTGGGTTGTTGCTGGGCTGGAGCTGTTGGACAAGAAGTAAGTACTAAAATTTGATGAATCTTATTGGAAGGCTGACTTGGTGGAAGAGAAAAGTATTTTGGCCTAGGGTCTTAATCTATCTCAACTTGATTTTTCTAGTGGAAGAGTTTGAATGTGTTTTCCCCTATAAAGGAGTTTTAGCCTTGGAAAAGTGTCAGATATGGTGTCTCAATATTCATATTTTTGTTTTGGACAATTTATTAATGAAACAAAGATAAAAGAAGAACAGAAGAAAGTTAATAAGAACTCAAATATATTACAAGTAATTATCAACATAAGAAAATATTTCTTCTTTTTTTATTTTCTAACAGGAAGAGCATCGTGTGCAAATAATTTTGATTGTTTTCTTTAGTGACGATGTTCATTTAGTCTTTGAGGGATGCATTTAAATGCCAGTAGTATTATTTGATCTTATGTTACCATACATAAACTTTTATCTCCAAAGCTAGCGTCACATAAGATAACATCTTCGGTTTTCAATTTTGTCTGAATGACATCTCTAATATTTGTATGAAAAGTACGAAATGTTAACATAAGGCTATTGGGATAAAATATTGATTCACTATTGATGAAAAATTAGGGTTCAGGAAGTGGTAGGTCATGGAAAGGAGATAAGTCTATCTCATAGCAATGTAGTATGATGTTCCTTATGATCGATAGCTAAAATAGGTTGGAGATGTCATTCATGTTCAATTGGAAATTCAAAGATGTGAACTTATGCAATTTTTTGCAAGAAATCATGAATGTGAAAGGCAATCAACGTTTCAACAATCGTTGTTATTTATTTCATATGTTGTGAGTATTCTTAAATCTTGAATCATTTTCCAATGAGTTAAGCTAATTTTTGGTTACATTTTATCGAATGTGGAGTCTCTTCCTTGTTACGTCAATGGGAGATGTGAGAGATGCAAAAGTGCTTTGCAGAAGTGCAGGTTGCTATACGTAAAGGAAACCTTTCATTCCCCAAACTTTAACAAGAAAATACCACTAATTAATTGATTAGTATGTATTGTTGTGTGGGAGGAAGTTGTGTAGAAGAAGTGTGCAAAGGGGGATTTTTGCATAGTTACATTTCTTGTAACACTTTTTTTGCTACATTCATGAATTCAAGGATTTCAACTATAAAAGCAATAGGGGAATACCTTAGTGTATTGCGATAGAGTTTTTTTCAATATTTCAAATTATCATCAACTCCAAGTCTTGTCTATGTCAAAAAATTTGGGTTTTTGGGTACATTGCATATGATGTTCCTTATTATTGAAAACTAACACAAGTTGGACATGCCAATCAAACTAAATTTCAGATCAAGAATGTGCTTGAAATAAATCATGAATGCGAAAGACAATTTCCACTTCAACAATAAAAACTCTTACTTTCTTATGTTGTGAGTATTCACGTCCGATATACATGTAAACCAAACCTTTCATTGCATGAAATTTAATAAGAAAAAATGGTTAATTAATTGATTAATATGTAGTGTTATACCAGAGGGAGGTGTGAAAAAGAAATGTGCAGTGGGAATGTATGTGAAGGCACAAAATATGACAGTATAAATTTTATATTCCTTGCTCCTTGTGCCTAGCTTGAATGCGTTTTGATAGTTAGCTTTGCACCCTAGTTTTCAAAACCTCATGTCAGGTTATTCATAAGTCAAATTTGGTTCAATTTTTTTTTCCTGTCCGATATCAAATAGAATGAATCGACATCGATATAATGGTGGGGAATAGCTCAACTAGCTCAAACACCTCGACCATTTTCATTGGGAACCATGAACTACCTTAGGAACCGTGAAAGTTGTCAAAAGGGATTGTTATGTTGTGAGAGTTGTCATAGTAATACTGCACCAAAACCAAGGCCATCTATAGACTCTACATATACTAACCATGTGGAATAACATAGGTGCACCTTAACTCAGGCCAGACTAGCCCATACACTGGTGATCAAACCTACAAATGCAAGATCCCATAAAAACATGAGTCCTCATTAGAAGTCTACTAAGGTTTTCCAATTCAATTAGAGATGGGATTTACTAGGGGAATGTTTCAAGGGACATGACGTGGCCTGGCCAAAATAAAATATATAATGACTAAAAGTGACAAGATACATGTTTATGATACCTAATACAATGCCTTACATGGCTTTTGCATGGTTTTAACTTGTGACCTTAGGCTTACAATGGTGATGAATGCTGCATTGAAAAGAGATATATACCCCGACTAATAGAGGGATAACAAGTCCTAAGTCTAGCTAGGAGATCTCAATATGAGGTATCACATCCAAGGATGTCAATTAGGCAATGTTCCAGAGATGGAAACAAGTGAATAAACAATCCAACAAGCACTACTAAGGTATTTGGAAATGTAACAAGTGGATTAGAAGGACAAATAATAAACAAAATCCATGCAAGAAGCCCACAATGGGTATGCTTTTATTTGATTTTAGGTTTATCTATGTTTTCCAAAATAATTTGTATTGAAATCTAGTTTTACAGGATTTATACTAGGAGGTTATATTTATGTTATATGGGCCAGAAATGTTACAAATGGTGTTGGAGCTATGGTTCAATACATGGATTGAATGGGATTAGGAGAGATAAAATTATCATAGATGAATTTGAACTCTAATAGAAATGGTTCAACGCTAGGCTTGTAGGGCTAGAGACATACCATAAATGTGAATTTGAGCAAGACATAAAGCTTTCTAATATGTTTTAGTGGCAATAACACTACCTAAATATAACCTTGGATA
This sequence comes from Pinus taeda, assembly GCA_000404065.3. Lineage (NCBI taxonomy): Eukaryota > Viridiplantae > Streptophyta > Pinopsida > Pinales > Pinaceae > Pinus > Pinus taeda. The sequence goes on along the minus strand of APFE030738629.1, from coordinate 72,956 downwards.
AAATCTTTTCTTGTTTTATGCGGAGAAGCTTTGTGAAATGAATGCTCTCTTAAAAGAGAGTCATGATTTGGAAATAGTTCATTGAGGGAGGATGTTTAAATGAGTATGGACTCTTGTGATTGATGCTAATATTGAAATTATAAAAGTATAATTAAAGGTTGAAAAATGTAGTGAGGATGTTTAAATGAGGATGGACTCTTGTGATTGATGGTAATATTGAAATTATCAAAGTATAATTAAAGGTTGAAAAATGTAGAGAATAGTTAAAATATATATGTTGGATGCATATGGATATGTCTATGAAGTCGGTTGGAATGCCATGGTATAATAAAATGATGGATTGCAATACCATAATGAATGTTTTGGTAGTGGTCATACCTCAATATCATTACTAAATTTGATCCTTGGAGGAATTGTGGGCTATGATGAAAATTCTCTATAAGGATGGGAAACTTGGTAAATGATAAAAGATTAAATGGATGACACTATTGTGGTATAGATCAAAAACTCCCTGCATTGTATACGCAAGTGGAGAACACCTAGGTTAGAAGACCTTGGATCTAAATCTAGGATAGGCATCCTAAATGGTAGGGAACTATGCATGGAGTAGTTGAGTTGCTAAGAAATAAAAAGGATGCTTGATATATTTTGGGTAGATATGATATTTTTCATGTCACCTAAAAATATGAAATCAACAATGTTATGCTCTTGACCTGCATAATATAGAATTATCACATGAAATGAGAAAAACGACAAATTATTTTATTATTTAGAAACATATTCAATGTCCAATTGCCTCTTCTAGGGGGAAACGTACAACAGAGTAGAGCTCGATTACAATAAGACTCGATGATCTTTCCTTTACTAACTATGACTTTTTATAGGTAAATGGCATCCAAAACCCTAACTACTAGTGGTCCCTTACATAACATGGGTTAACCACTTTATTTATTAACTATGGCCTATTTACAACTAACTGTGGTCCCTTTTGTCTAATGCAGGTCAACCACTTAAAATTATCAATGTGGGCTTTACTGAGTTTCTAACTAACTATGACTTTGGCTCGGCGGGCTTATTACATAAATAAAGGGGTTAGGGTTGAACCCTAACATGCCCTCCACCATTTAAAGCAACCTTTTCCTCAAGGCTGAAGCTGCAAAAATTGCTGAAGAAGAGTGGATGGTTCCTAGGTCGCATCTTCTGGAGAGGTGTATTTCCACTTGATGAGGACTTCCTTGATCATGAATTCATGGAGATGTCTTTCACAAGTATCGAGGGCCTATTATGGTTGGATCCAAAGCGATTCTTCCTCATCCAATTTGAGTATACTTGTTTCAAATATTCAATTTTTCCCGACCACTTTCTTGAGGAATGATACATGGAAGATCAGGTGGATTTTTGGAGTAGGTGGCAAGGCCAGTTTGTAGGCGACTGCTCCTATGCGCTAAAGTATCGAATAGGGTCCATAGATTTTTGGTGCTAGTTTCTGGCATCCCTTTTCTTTCAGATATGTTTGCTTATATGGTTGGAATTACAGGAATACGTGATCCCCTTCTTGAAATGCGCGCTCAGAATGATGTTGGTATTCCTATTTCTTCATTTAGTTCTGATCTTGGTGTAGATTATCTTTGAGATGAACTATCATTGCGGCACGGTTTTGTAGGAGTTGATCAACTATCTATACTTTAGAACATCCAAGGATATAAGAAATAGGTGAAGGTGGAAGTTAGCCATACATAGTGTCATATGGAATCATCTTGGTGAATTCATGATAGTTAGTATTATACCACCATTCAGCTAAACGTAGCATTATACCCCTTGATGATGATTTTTTGAAGTGAAGCACCTTATATATTCCTCCAAACATTTTTTGACTGCTTCTTTTTGATCGTCGGTTTGGGGATGATAGGCGATACTTAGTTGGAGTTGCATGCCTTGTAGCTTGAAACGTTCTTGCCAAAATTTGCTGGTGAAAGTGGGGTTGCGATTAGACACAATGGAAGTTAGCATGCCATAGAGTTTTAAGATCTAGTCTAAGAAAACTTGAGCCACCAAAGTGGGGGTAAATGGGTGTGGTAGAGTGCAAAAACGATCATATTTAGAAATTATGTCCACAACCACCATGATGACTAATTTGTTTCCTGACGTTCGGAGACCAGTGATGAAATCCATGGAAACATCTATCCAGACAGAGGCAGGGAGTGCAAATGGTTGTAAGGTTCCCTGTAACTTGACTATTTGCCCTTTGTTACGTTGGCACACATCACATTCAACTACAAAAGTAAGAATGTCATTTTTCATGACAGTCCAAAAGAAAGAACAATGTGTGCGAGCATAAGTCTCCTGAAAGCTTGAATGTCCTACAATTGGAGATGAGTGCAGCTCATCCAAGTTTCGGGTTTTGAGGGTGGATGTGGTGATACAAGAATCTCATCCTTCAAAGAGTAGTTGACTAAGGAATTATGATATTCTCTCAAGTTATTAATGAGTTGTGGTAGAGAGGGGTGGGAGAACCATTCCTTACAGACCACTTCAATATAATCTTGTATGGGTAGAGAGATTGATAACAAGGTGCTCTCATCCTCAAATTGGCACAATAAAAGATCAATTACTACATTGTCACACCCTTTCTTGTAAATTATCTCATAATCATATCCCAACATTTTGGCAAGCCATTTATTTTGCTCTGGTGATGATAGAAATTGCTCCAGAAAACATTTTAGGCTTTGATGGTCCATGTGGATTTGGAAATGTCGCCCCAAAAAGTATGGATGCTAGGTATCTACTGCATGTAAGATGGCCATCATTTCTTTCTCATAAGTAGATTGACCCAGATGTTTGCCACTGAATTGTTGGCTAGTAAAAACCGATGGTCTACCTTCTTGCATTAATATAATGCCAATACCTCTACCAAAAGCATCACATAGAATCACAAAAATTTTGGTGAAGTTTAGAAGGGCCAATACGAGAGTGGAGCACATGGTCTGTTTGAGAGCCAAGAAAACCTGTTGAGCTACATCATTCTAGAGAAATGATTTTTCTTGAGAATATTAGTGAGCGGTCTAGCAATGCACCCATAATTATGGAAAAAATTGTGATAGTAGCCATTGAGACCCAATAATCCCCTCAAACTCTTCAAGGTTTTTGGTTGGGACCAATCTTTCATTGCCTGAATCTTTTTTGGATCAACCCTGACTCCATGACCCATAATGTGTACCAAATGCTCAACTTCTTCCACTCTAAAAGAGCACTTGAATAGTTTGAAAAATAATTTGTGATCTTAGAGCAATTAGAATAGCTGGTCTACATGCTGAATATGTTTGTCCCAAGTTATGTTGTAGATGAAAATGTCATCAAAGAAGACCAAGACAAATTTTCGGAGATATGGCTTCAGTAGGTGGTTCATGAGGCTTTGAAAAGTAGATGGAGCATTACAGCGAACAAATGGCATGACCAAGAACTCATAATGGCCTTCAAGAGTTTGGAAGATAGTCTTGGGAATGTCTACCTCCTTCATGCATATTTGGTGGTAGCCATATCATAGGTATAGCTTGGTAAAGAATTGAGCACCATGCAGTTCATAAAGCAGATCATCAAAAATGAGAATAAGAAATTTTTCCTTAATAGTGAACTTGTTGAGGACCCAAAAGTCTGGACACATGATCCATTCTCCATATTTATTTAGAACCGTGACCACTTAAGATGAATAAGGACTGATGTTGGAATAGAACCATGACTAGGAGTTCCTTGATGATTTTTTCAATTTCATTCTTACGGGGAAAAAGATATCGCTATGGGTGAACAGTAGGTGGTTGGGCCCCTAGGACCAAAGGAATCCTATGATCATGTTCATCCCTAGAGGGTGAAATATCTTTAGGTTTGCCAAAGACCCGTTGGTGGCAATCTAAGAGTTGTTGCATCTCAGGATGAATATGAGGAGTAGTGGATTCAAGGGTCTAGATTACATTAAATTGGGTGATTACTCCATGATGGCCCTTTTCTAAAATATTCTCCATTCGATGCAAGCTAATGATAGTAGGAGCACCTGCTTGGAGTCCCCTTAATGTATGAATGTGTTCATTCTGCTTAAATCTCATATGTAGTGTTGGAGAGGTAAATCCCCTCTACGGATAGAGGCGATCCCTACTAGCCCAGAACGGGTCTAGCAACAATCAATCAATGCTACTATGCAAGCTCCTAGTTATAATTAAAAAGTGGGCAATGAACACCTACTTGGATTCTAGTGCTATTGTTTGATGAAGAGATGCTGCTCTCGCTCCTTTGCTCTGGTCGATCACGATCCTCCACTATCCTCGTGGATGGACACCTGCACATGCAAAGAGAAAACAAACACAAGCGTGAAATCTAATAAAAGCAACTATACATCAGATAGAAAGGATGTAATTCACATTAACCATTACAAAGACAAATGAGAATGGAACCATAACAATAGTCATCTATCATTTATTAATCAAAATCAGAGAAAGGTACAACCAATGTTCCGACGTTGAGTCCTTCTCAAGAGGGTCCAGCCAGCAAGTTTCATAAGCATTCACCCTTGGAGGTAGACCTCCCTTGGAGGTAGACCTTCCTTAAGCTCTCTAGAAATCCACACTTGACACACCAACTTCCTATTAGGAGCAGCACTAAAAACACTATGAATTCCACTCTGTCAAAAACTAATCCCCAAAACTAGCTGCTCATGGAAATGGTAGAGGTTTAAGTAGGAGAAGGAGTCTCCATGAAAGGTGGGAGGATGAGCTTATCTCCAAGGAAGGTGGCTCAAATGACGAAACAGACATGCCAGAGAAGGGAGGGCGACATTTACAAGGCCAACAACTAGGTCTGGATTCATCTGGAAGGCTGGCTATTAGAACAAACTCGCCAAAACTGGATCAGCACGGGTCCATAACTGCACTAGTGCGCTGACATCGCAGCTGAATAACAAAGAAGTTCATGTCAGCGCGATCAGATATGAATAACAGACGCGCTGGCTCATCAAATTTGACCAGCGCGGGAAATAGGTGTACTTCCACGCTGGCAGCGTGTTTGGTCTGTTATGGAGCGCCCATCAGCGCGGTTATTTTGACAAAAGTCACGCTGATAACAAAACTTTGCCAAAGTGGGTCATTTGGCAACATTAGAGAGCATGAGCATGATTAACTTGGACTCATGAAACAGTAGGAAGACTGACAGGGAGATAGTGACAAATTACTGTGTAATAGATGCCCCCTAAAGCATGAAGCCCAAGAGAGTGGGAGGGGTGAAATGCTTTACAAAACTGCTGAACCGGAACACCACCAGGAAGAACCTGTACGTAGGTACAACTGATATATCGATTACATGTAGTCTAGGCATGGGTGTAGCCATCCAAAAGACATACGAAGAAGGTTTTTGGTATGGACGCAGCCACCTAGCTGAAGAGACCATGGTGATAAAAGGTATGGTTGCAGCCATCCTAAAAGACTCAGGTATGGGCGCAACCATCCATCAATGAGTCATCTAATAATGATCCACAAAATCGCAGCCTGGTTCACAACAGACTAGAACCAGGGTCTTGCGCTCCATCCAAACCCGAACGAAGTACAAGTCCAAGCATGTGAATACAGGAGTCGAATTCAAACATGCTTGAACATCGTCTGATTACCAGCCAATGATGAAAGTTGTTAACAGACGCGAGAGGTGCCACCAATAATGACGATGGTCCTCAAGGTACTATAGGTACAATCCACGGCGTGTGAATGAATGAGCCGGTGTCGAACACCTGTAGAGTCATCCGATCGGAGGCCAATGATGAAAACCTCGCGTCGAACGTGAAGAACCTGCCATTGAGGCATGCAAGCTCCAAGGTACCTGAAGGGAGTCTCTAGGTCACTTTCCTGGATAATGAGATGAAGTCGACAGGAAGTGATCTTTGTCGAAGGTGGGCCATAATGTTTCCCACATCATCAACATGAGATGGAAAGAGACAATATGTTTTGTGTGAGATATCGGAGGGAGGTTATACTTGCAGAGGCCAAGTTCTCTTGAACATATCGGCGGCACAACGACGGATTTTGCAGTATTTGAGGTCAAATGATCAGAGGTCGCGTTGAAAGACAATGAGAAGATGAATGGTCAAATAGGATAACCCAAACCCGTGGAGGAAAATGTAAAACGAGATGAGATTTCCCCACCCAGACACGAATGCAAACAGTGCCATGTTCAAGAGCGACATACTGCCGATGACGATGATTATGATTCCTTTATTCCCCCACCATTGCTGGCGAGTACCTCGGTTATTTTTGGACGACAAGCTTGACGGGGATAGCATATGCTTGAAGGGTGTCATTTCGACGGAGTCCGATGTCATTAAGTTTTAACGAGTCTGACAAAGGAAGAACTCGACGTCTTTTCCTCTTTAGAGAGCCTGAAAAGACAGCGGAAAAGAAAACTCCAGGGGGGTCCTTTTTCGTAAAGTTGTGTCTCTCGAGCCCGAAAAAGTATAAAACAATACTCGAAAGAACCACCCGACCAGAATGATCGAGGAGTACTTTTTGTAAATAGTGACTTCGACCCGAAAAAGTAAAAAAGCGGTCAGAAGCACGTCGTTGTAGAGCCAATAATGAGTGCGAAATGACAAACACCCGACAATCTTTTTTTTTTTTTGAGTTAAACGGTCGAAAAAAGAGCTTTAAAAGCGACCGCCTCTCGTTCCTTTTAACGAGCTGAAAGGGAGCTCGACCATCTTTTCTTGCTTTAAACGGTCAGAAAAGAGCTGAAAGTAGACCTCCATTTTTATTCTCTTTAACGAGTCAAAAAGGTAAAAATACCTCGGCAATCTTTTCACATTTTACGAGTCAGGAAAGAGCTTAAAGGGGACTCGTCCTAGAGGAACGAGTGGTATAAAGGGTAGCAACTGGTTTCGGCAATGGTGGAACTGCTCAAAACATGTAATGGTCAAGAGGCTGGCTAACAAAACCACTCAT
>APFE030738629.1:36328-48500 GCA_000404065.3 Pinus taeda | reverse complement strand
TTAAAATTTATAAAATCTATATTTCCGAATTTTTCCCGTATTGAATTTGAAGTAGTAGAATTTTTTCTGTATTGAATCGAAAAATTTGGTAACTATGACAGAAACGAAGTTCGACCTCCTTCAATAAAGATGGACAATCAGCTTCAACGAGCTCTCCACCCCACACTATCAACAAGCACCATTCTCCTCACTCAACTTTGATTCAAATGACAAAATTTGTATATACAGAAACGAAGTTCGACCTACTTCAATAAAGATGGACAATCGGCTTCAACGAGCTCTCCACACAATCAATGGTTGGGCCTTACTCTTCCATACAATTTGTTAGATAGAAGAACTGCTTCTCCTCCACTCGTGCCCCGTCTTCCTCAAATACAAGGGTCCGCACTAATAAAACGCACCGTTGCAATCACAACCAATAAGAAAGGGACCCAACATTTCAGATATATCAAAAATTGTATCAGATTTTGTTATACTTTAACGCCGTGATTAACTGCTTTGATTATCTTTGACAGCGATGTGATTACGTTGCTTACCGACGAAGACACAAACGCTGGCTTACTGGATGGGATGATCGTTGTTGATGTTATCCCCGCCTAAGCTTAGTGCAACATTCACGTTCTAGGCCTTTATTGCCTACATGTCCTGATATTTTTATCTCAACCCATTTCATGACAAACGAGATTCAATAAATAAATGCCTCACCTTCTATACTTAATGTGGCTGAATCCGCTTCCAGTGGAAGCTCTTCTGCGCTGACATTAATGCAGAATAGAATGCGAAAGCGCGGCCCTGAGGAGATTAATAACGCGGTCGACTCTGGCGAAGTGGTGTCTGTCGTATGTAATGGAGATCGGGAGCGGGGGTGAGAATAAAAGGAAAGGGACACCCTTTTTATAAAGGCGTGAGAATGAGAACGTGAGCCATATGAGTTTCAGAGATTCGAGAGCCCAAAAAGAATGGAGTGGACCTCCACGCACTTAGTTGTGGATCTACATATGCCCGCTTTCACATGAACCAGAACTATGCGCTGAGCTCTGTGATGAACACTTAGTGGCAGTTACACTTTGGCTCCTTCCAATCACGCCGAGGGAGACACAAAAAAATATTATTAAATTCAACACTGCAATAATTGGATAACAATCACTCTCGCACACTAATTAATTAATCTATGTACATAGGATCAATTTTCATATCCAATCACTCTCACAGACTAATTAATTAATCTAGGTACATATGTTCAACTTATATATATATATATATATACCTAATCTAATTAATCTATGTATATATGTTTAAATAATATTATATATATAATAATGTTTGAGTCAGGTTGATACCAAATTAGAAATAAAAATCGGAAATATAGTATCAAAATACTCACAAAACTATGTTTCTCTTATAAACTTCAATCAAATTACATTCATATATATAATTGAATTAGATCTAAACTACTACTGGACATTAGAGATGGGAGTTAGAAAATTCTCTCAACTACTTTTTTAAGAAATCTCAAACAATTCCTAAAATGCCGACATGAAGCATGATCTCCCAAGTTATACTATATATATATATAGTATACATAGACACTAATCATTCTTCTATTAAGTAAAAGGCGAAATCAAATCTTTAAGAATAAAGTATTTTTTCAAAATTTTATACTTAAATGATTAATGCGAAAATTGAACAATATGTTTGATAAATAACCCTTCAAAACATTTGCATATCTAAAATTTTAATTACATCTATGGTTAAAATGTATCTCTAGTAATTAAAAATATTAATATTTTAAAGAAAAATAAAAAAATTGAAAAAAATATCAAAAATTGAAATGGCCATAATCATTATGAAGATGGAATAAAAAAATAACAAAAAAAAAACCTAACATATACTTAAAAAATCAATATTTTATCTTAAATAAATGTCATAAAACAAAAAACATTATTATGAATCAAGAATTCCCTCCCATTAAAATGGAGGGCACTTCTCTCCATTAGAATAAAAAATACCATGATTAAATGATTTCATTTCATTGAATTGGAAAATATAAAAACATTATGAAAGGGTAAAATAAAATACTTTATACATGTTAATGGTTATGGTCCGAAAGAACCGATCTTTCATCACATGTAATGGTTATTAAAAATGATATACAATATTAGCACAACTACATTTACCAATGTAGTTGATGTTCACCGATAGACGTATATGAAATACATCTACAACCACATTTATCAATGTGATTGATATACACATTAATCATTGTTATGTGTATTTTGTTGAACTGTAATCTTATTATTAATAACTATATAAATAAAATAATAATAGTCATATATTTTATATTTATATTTAATTATATATTATATTAATATTATTGTATATTAATAAATATTGTTATTACTTAAAATTTTGCTAATATATTAATAGTTAGCCATTAAAAAAATCAATATAATTCATATATAACATAATACTACATTTAGTTTTTATTAATGATATGTAATGTAATTTTCCCCATTATATATCGTCAATAATGTATTATATATTCATAATATAATTATCAATAATTTATATATTTACTTGGGAATATAAAATAATTAATTATATACACAATATACTATATATATATAATATATATAATATATATATATATATATATATTATTAACAAAGCTATGTAATATAGTATAATATACAAAAAACTATATCTAAATAATTTAATATACTCAAACTATAGATATAATCGGATATAAAATAACAAAAGTATTTTTATATATTTATATAAGTATTTCTCTCATCAATTTATAGTGAATAGGTTGTTATATATTTTATTGGAGTATAATGTTAAGTCGATTCTATAGTTTGAGGGAAAAGTAGTGAATAAAAAACATCAACTATAGGTTATATAGGTTAAACCTAAAAAATATTATACTATTACTTACAAATAATAATACTATAATCAACTCAGGGGATTATTAATATTATAAATTCAAAGTATCAAGAAAATCCAAGAGTCTAATATTGCAAATAGTAAGGATTAATAAACCCTAGGAATTAATATTTTAAAATCAAATAATCAATAAACCCAAGGGATTAAATTATAAACCGAACCAATTATCAATATTGTAAACTCAAGGCACAAATAAACCAAAGGGTTTAATATTATAAACTCAAAGAATTAGTAAACATAAGATGCTAAAATTATAAATCCAAAGGATCAACAAACCCAACAAATCAATATTAAAAATAGAAGGGATTAATAAATCCTAGGAATTAATTAAACCAAGAGACTAATAAACACGTTTGACTATTAATATTATAAACGGAAGCAACTAATAAACCCACGAATTTAATATTATAAACCCAATGAGTTAGTAAACCCAAGGAATAAATATTATAAAGACAAAAAATAAAAAAAGCTAAGGAATCAATATTACAAACACATCGTATTAGTAAACCATGTGAATTAACATTTTAAACCCAAGGGAATAATAAACCAATCAGATTATTATTATTATAAACCCAAGGGATAAATATTATAAACCCAAGGGATCAACAAACCCAAGACATCAATATTAAAAACCCAATTGATTAATAAACCCTAGGAATTTATATTTTAAAGTTAAGATATTAATAAACCTAAGGGATTAAATTATAAACCCAATGAATTATTAATATTATAAACCCAAAGGACTATTAAACCCAAGGGTTTAATATTATAAACCCAAGGAATTAGTAAACCCAAGTGTTAAATATTATAAACCTAAGGGATAAACAAACCCAAGGGATCAATATTAAAAACCCAAGGGATTAACAAAACCTACGAATTAATATTTTAAACTCTAGGGATTAATAAACCCATGGGATTATAAATATTAAAACCCAAGGGATTAAATTATAAACCGAAGGAATTATTAATATTATAAACCTAACAGACTAATAAACCCAATAATTTAATATTATAAACCTTAGGGATTAACAAATCCAAGGGATAAATGAAGAAAGTACAATTACTACTCCGCGCGCGCGCTGCTGCTGAAACGCCTGTAGGTTGCCGCCATCCAATTCTTGGTCGCTGCCATGAGCGGTCCCGGGGGTGGGGAGTCTGCTCCCACCCCTCCTCAATCCTCTGCAGATGCATTCAGAAGGCTGCTAACTCAAAAAGGGAAGCAGCATCAGCACATCGAAATCCCAAAATTCATTAAAAAGCTCGACGAAATTCCAGAGATAGCACTCCCAGAGGAGCAATCGATTAAAATAGCTCTTGCGCTGTCTGACAGAGGCCTGGTAGGGCAGTTTATGGGCCGATGGCCGTCCACTAAGACCACGGACGATTGGATACAACGAAACTGGAGACCACAGCTGGAAAATAATGTGATTTGTTATGTTGTTGGGCGAGGCTACTTCATTTTTGAATTTACCACCAAGGAAGATCACGACCTGGTTTTCAGAAACGGGCCATACTTTATGGGAAATCAGGGACTGTATCTCAATAAATGGAATCCTGATTTTGATCCATCTGTTGATGTCCCCAAGGAGGCACCGGTCTGGGTTCGTTTACCCAATATCCCCCTTCATTGTTGGAGCTATCAATCTCTGCAGAAGATCGGTAATGGGCTGGGTCGATTTATTGACAAAGCTGATCACATGGGTCAATATACTTGTGCTAGAATCTGCGTAGAAGTCGATCTGGAAGCCGGGCTACCAGAAGCGATTAAACTCAAAGTTGGAGAATGGCAACACTACCAGAAGTTAGACTACGAGCAATTGCCTTTCAAATGCCAAACTTGTCATGAGCATGGACACTTCCAGAGAAACTGTCCAAAAGCCCCATCAAGGAACATAGTTGAAGAAGAAGGCTAGAAAGAAATTAGAAAGGGAAAAGCTATCCCAAAACCCTCCGGACAGAAAACTTCCGCCCCACTGGGAAATCCTCACATCAACTCAAAATCCAGTGCTGCCAAAGTCGGATATACATCTGGAGAAAATATGGGTGATAAGGAGAACCAAGAAGAAATCGGAAATATGGAGAACCAAGGAAAAACAAATGCAGTAGAATCAACAGATCCCATTCCAGAGGAGTGTCAGAGAGGAAACGAAGGCAACGAAGATCACATTAGCCTAGGCTCAGACTCTGAAGACGAATCAGAAGAGAGAGATTCTGAATCTGACAATTCATTGGCCACTCCAATCAGGACGACTAGAGGGCGGAAATCCAAGAAGAAACAGAGGGAGGAAGAAACTTACAAAGATGTCCTCCAGGGATCCCAAAAAACTCTCAAATCAATGATGAATACCAGATCTGGACGCAAAAGCAACAAGGCTCCAATGGGAGCCTCCTCTCCCCACAAAAGTAAATAATGAAATACATCTCCTGGAACTGCAGAGGATTAGGCAGCAGATCGAAAGAGGAAGCCCTGAAAGATTTAGTGAGAATATACTCGCCTGAAATCCTCCTAATCCAGGAGACAAAGCTGGAGGATCTTTCCATCCTCAAATCTAGTAAAAATTTTTGGAACAAAGGCCTTGGAAAAGTGGTTAGTGCAAGAGGTGCCTCTGGTGGAATAGCCACCTTCTCGAACAACACCATATATGACTTTATTCAAGAAAAAAGCAGCCCTCACTGGCTCTTCACTCAGCTCCTTCATAAGAGTTCCCGTCAGCAAGTAAGTATGTTTAATGTTTATGCTCCTGTTTTGTCAAGTGAGAAAAAAATCTGCTGGAATTCGCTTCATACATTTCTTTTAGAGCAAAACCCCAAGAATATCATAATAGCAGGTGACCTTAATGTCACCCTTGATATTGATGAGAAAAAGGGAGGTTCCATTGTCAGGGATCCTGCCAGAGAATGGGTTGAAGACATAATACTGGGCTGGGACCTGGAGGATATTAAACCTTCTTCAGGAAAATATACTTGGTCCAATAAAAGAACAGGCCCCAATCATATTGCTGCCCGTCTGGACAGATTTCTTGTCCATTCTTCCTTCCTAACCAGCGGTCTTATGGCGTCCTCTAAAATTCTCCCAAATCTCACCTCTGATCATAAGCCAGTCCTTCTCGAGCTTTCTCTCAGACTGCAACCTTGGCCCCATCCCTTTCCGGTTCATCCCTTTGTGGATCCAGCAAGAAGGCTTTCAAGAGGTGGTCTCCGACTGTTGGAATAGGCCCGTCCATGGCTCTCATTTCTTTGTGTGGGAAGAGAAAATCAAAACTCTAAAAAGAAATCTAAAAGTCTAGGCTAAAAGACTGCAAAACCCCACATCCAAAAGAAAAGAAAATACAAATAGGCTTGCTGCTCATCAAATAGAAATGGAGCAAATCCCTGTTTCTCAAGGTATGGTTCTAAAAGAAATTGAGCTCCAAAAAGAGGTTCATAGAGCTAGTAGGGAGGAGGAAGAGTATTGGTGGTAGAAGTCTAGGATGCTCTGGTTAAAATCAGGCGATAAGAACACCAGTTTCTTGCATAAGCAAGCGGAAGCCTGGAAGAACTTCAAATCAGTCTCAGAAATCCAATTCCAGAACACTGTGATCAAGGATTTAGAAGGCATCAAGAGAGCTGCATACTCCTTCTTCCAAGACCTGTATTCGGCTCCTGAAGACCCAGATATTGATCCCCATTCTTATCTGCTCAATTTAATTCCTAATTGTGTCAAGGAATCGGATAACGATATGCTGACAGCCCTGATCAGTATGGAAGAGCTTGAGGAGGCACTGAATAATATGGAGCCCGATAAAGCCCCTGGGCCAGATGGGTTCTCTGTCAGGTTCTTTCTGACTTGCTGGTCAACAATCAATAAAGATCTTCTGAGGATGGTCAGAAAATCCCAGAATTGTGTAAAGATAGGTGGTGGCATCAACTCAACCTTCCTAGCTCTTATCCCAAAAGAGAAAGGCGCCTCTGACTTTAGTAGATTTAGGCCAATATCTTTGTGTAATTCCAGCTATAAACTGGTCTCCAAAATAATAGCCAATAGGTTGAAAAACATCTTGCCAGACATCATCCCTGAAAACCAAGGCAGATTTATAAAAGGCAGAAAGATTTTGGATAATATTGTGCTGGTCCAAGAAGCCGTCCACTCTAGTTGCCAAAGAAAGGAGAAAGGCATGGTGATTAAGCTCGATTTGGCTAACGCATTTGACAGGGTGAGACATGAATTTCTGTTTGCTATGATGGAAAAGCTAGGCTTTTCAACAAAATTCATCAACTGGGTGAAACCTTGTATCGCCTCGCCTTGGATTGCACCCTTGGTCAATGGTCGTTCTACTGATTTCTTCCAAGCTTCTAGGGGCCTGAGACAGGGATGCCCTTTGTCTCCGCTCCTATATGCTGTCCAAGCCTCGGTGTTAAGTTTCCAACTAGATCATAATCAGCAAATTCAAACTCTTCCTGGCCTCAGAACCTCCCACAAGGTGAAAGATATAAATCATGCCCAATTTGCTGATGACACTCTGCTGCTTGGAGGAGCCAGCTTGCTTTATGCCAGACATTTCAAGAGGGAACTGGACATTTACAGGCTGATCTTGGGAAGCAAAATCAATTATAGAAAATTCTCCATCTATGGCTGGAACTGCACGACTAAAGAACTGTCTGACATAGCAAGACTTTTAGAAATGGAAGGAAACCGAAATTGGGAGTCATTTAAATATCTCGGGATACCAATATTCAAAACCAAGCCTAAAGTTGCTCATTGGATGCCGCTGCTTGACAAAATAAAGAACAGAATCCAAGCCTGGGGTGCCTCATGGTTGAACAATGCAGGTAAGCTCATCCTCATGAAATCGGTCCTAATAAGCATGCCTCTATTCCAAAACTCAACCCTCCTTGCCCCAAAAACCTTTCTTAGTAAGTTAGATAAACTGTTGAGAAGATTTCTGTGGGAAGGTGGGAATAACAATGACAGAAGAATCCATTTAGTGAGCTGGGAAATTCTCAAGAGTCCATTTCAGGAAGGAGGCCTCCAGCTTCGCAACTTGGCTGCTCAAAATTCTTCTTTGGGAGCCAAGACCCTTTGGAATTTAGTCTCTGGGAAAACTAGCTGGAGTAAAAGAGTTATTTGGAAGAAATACTTCCAAGGGCAGCGATTGAGATGCCTGGATAACCCCCCAAGAACTCTAAGAGGTTCACCAATATTCAATCTTTGCAATGCTGCAAGGGAGCAATTCAGCCAAAACCTATATTGGATCCCTAGAAATGGAAGGAAAATCAATATGTGGGATGATTCGATCTTGGGTGACCAGCCAATGAAGCAGGTGAACGATCTTGCAAACATTAAAGATTGGCTTCAGTCTCGTAATTTGCACACATTGTGGGACATTTCGAACTAGAAAGAAGCTCCTGACAGAACCTGGGATGGGTGGAATCTAGGGGAAGTTCCCATAACGCTGCAGGGGGAAACCTCTTTACTTCTAGATATTCTTCAAGGAAAATCTCCATCAAAAGCCAATGCTAAAGAAAAAAGAGGTTGGGGGTCCATATCTGGCCAATATACTGTTGCTGAAGGTTACAAAAGAATTATGGTTGCTCCCCATGTTCCTCCAAATCCGGCCCAATGGAAATTTATATGAGACTATCAAGCTCTCCTTAAAATAGACTTCTTTTGTTGGACCGTGGCACATCAAAGCATCCTCACCAGAGATAATTTGAGAAGAAGAGGAATGGAAGGACCTTCCAGATGTCCCCTCTGTAGATCTGATGAAGAAACTTCCAATCACCTATTGCTGTTATGCCCCTTTGCCCAAGAAGTCTGGAGGGGGGTGCTTCTGTTAGAGCCTACTATTCTCATTCTCCCAGACAACATTCCTGCCTTGTTCAGAACTTGGGCCAGTTTATCTCCCTTCTGTCTTAAAAACAAAAGTCTTCTCAAAACCAGCTGGATGTGGATCCCTAAGTTCATTTGTTGGAAATTATGGTTGGAAAGAAACAACCGAATTTTCCGAGAAGAAAGTTCCACTACAATAAGAGTTATCTCTAAAATAAAGGCTTTGTTGGGAGAGGTTCTAGAAGCCAACGCTACATTAAGGAATGAAACAAGATTTCTCATAGAAGAAGAGAATTGGATTAAAGAATTAGTTCCAAAGCTAAAGGAAAGACCTCCTCAATCTGTCCCCGTTTTTTCCAGCTGGGAGATCAGGCTGGAAGAACAAGAATTTATCAAGTGGAGATCGGCCTTGGAAGAGCATTTGTTTATTCTTCGATGGGGCTTCTAAAGGAAACCCTGAGGTCGCTGGCAGTGGGGGAGTTCTATTGAGCCCTGGAGGCTTTCCGGAAATGAGATTCCATTGGGGTCTAGGAATTGAAACTAACAACAGAGCAGAGGCTCTGGCACTGTGGCAAGGGCTGACTCAGGCGATCAAAAGAAACATTCTTTCTCTTGCAGTCTTCGAAGACTCAAGACTCATTATCCAGGCCATGCTTCATCCTAAGAACCCTCACCAGATTCAGTTAGCCTCTGTCATTAGGAAAATCAGACTTCTGCTCCCTAAATTCATCAAAATATCTTTCTTTCATATCTTAAGGAACCTTAACTCCCTAGCTGATAATGAGGCCAACCTTGGTGTCCTCTGCTCTCGCAGATCCCTAGTAATAAACTCATTTGAATCATCTTTCTCAATTCCTTAAATCTCCAGCTCGTCCCTCCATCCCTATTTCAAAGAGGAGCTCTCTGTTAAAGCAATTTTGTATCCAGACCTCCCAAAGCTGAATCCAGTCACCGAGTACGCTCTCTATTTTTGAATCTGATTAAAAGGGGCAGCATCTACGCACTGTTGACAAGCAGTTGAAGGCTGCATAGAGTCACTGCCCACCATACTACTCTATCTCTGATGACTGGGACTTTAAATACATAATCCAGCTATGTACCTATCTGAGCACAGTAAAAAACACGCTATCAGTGATTACTTCTGATTTAGAAGGGGCTCAAACCATAAAAAGCGACAGCATATACTTATTGTTGATGTTGAGTTAAAGGCTGGAAAGGGTCTCTTTCTTTGTTGGCTGGGCCCTTAAACTCATACTCCAGAAATCTCAGAGTCGGTCTTCCATGGGATATTGCATCAGTGAATTCTCCCAGTCTCTGTTGGCAATTTCAGTTGTGGTTCATTTTGAGGTCACCACTCTTGTGCCAAGGAATCTGCTGGAACGGTTCATCTCAAGATTCGCAGGCAATCCATCTGAAGCGAAAATCGATTTTAAGTCAACTAATGATCCGCTTGAAGACTTTGCAGGAGGAGCCATCTCATCTACAACCTTCAACAAGCAGAAGTAGTTTATCTTACCTACTCAGATCCTTGTCTTGACCTGCATCTCTCTCGGATTGGATCTGCATTTTCACATATTCTCGGATTGGATCTGCATTTTCACTCCTCAGACTTGTAAAGCACGCGGTAGCTGGTTTACCGCCCATTTTAATATAACCGTTACTGTCCCAAAAATAAAAAAAAAACAAATCCAAGGGATAAATATTATAAACCTAGGGGATCAACAAACCCATGGGATCAATATTAAAAACATAAAGGATTAATATAAGATAAGAATTAATATTTTAAACCCAAAGGATTAATAAACGCACATGAATATTAATATTATAAAACTAAGAGTTTAATATTATAAACTCAATCAATTAATAAAGACAAGCGATAAATATTATAAACATAAAGGATCAACAAACTCAAGGAATCAATGTTAAAAATACATCATATTAATAAACCTTAGGAATTAACATTTTAAACCCAAGTGATTAATAAACCCAGTGGATTAGTAAACCCAACGGATAAATATTATAAATCTAAGGGATCAACAAAGCCAAGGGATCAATATTAAAAGCTCAAGGGATTGATAAACCCTATGACTTAATATTTTAAAGTAAAGGGATTATTAAACCCAAGGGATTATTAATATTATAACCAAAGGAATTATTAATATTATAAACCTCATGGTTTAATATTATAAATACAAGGAAATAGTAAACCGAAGGGATTAAATCTTATAAGCATAAAGGATCAACAAACCTAAGGGATCAATATTAAAAAACCCCAAGGGATTAGTAAACCCTGGGAATTTATATTTTAAACTCAAGGGATTAATAAACCCTAGGGATTATTAATATTATAAACCTAAGGAATTATAAAACCAAAATGATAAGTACTATAAACCCAAGGGATAAATATTATAAACCTAAGGGATAAATATAACTAAGGGATAAATATTATCAACCTAAGGGATCAACAAACCCAAGAAATCAATATAAAAAACCCAAGGGATTAATAAACCCTAGGGATTAATATTTTAAACTCAAGGGATTAATAAAGCCAAGGGTTTAATATTATAAACCTCACAAAATTAGTAAACCCAAGGGATAAATATTATAAATATAAGGGTTTCATATTATAAACTCAAGGGATTAATAAAAAAAGGGATTATTAACATTATAAACCCAAGAAATTAGTAAACCCAAGGGACTAATACACCCAATGGTTAAATATTAAAAAAATAAGGAATTAGTAAACCAAAAAGATAAATACGATAAACCTAAGGGATAAATATCATACATATAAGGGATAAACAAACCAAAGTCATCAATATTAAAAACCAAGAGAATTAATAAACCCAACGGCTTAATAAACCAGAGTGATAAACATAAAAAACCTAAGGGATTAATATTAAACCCTAGGACTAATATTTAACCCTTAATATTAAGGTTTAATAAACATAAGAAATTAATATTACCAACCTAAAGAATTAGAAAACTCAAGGGATTAATGTTATAAACCCTAAGGTATTGTTGGGTCTTGAAAATGTCATTCATTTCCATTAAACTTTCACTATTATGTCCATTATATCACCTCCATTTCACTACTATGTCACTACATTCATCCCACTTTCATTATCATTGGGCCACATTTATGTTTTTCCAATCTTTATTAATTCTAAGCCTTTTAAGTGAATTTGTGGTTAAAAATTAGAAAATAATGTGCATATTCTTATACCTAACAAGTGGGTTGATATTGTTGACATATGTAAGTCAAAAGGAGGCTTCTAGAAGACCCTTATGTGGCACTCTAAGGCCAAATTCGAATTTGAGTGGAAATAATCATGGGATCATGAGGATATGTGCCACATCTCCTAATTGTATTATAACTCTAAGAAGACATGTGTCTTATCAGTTCCTATTTTGATT
>APFE030738629.1:10083-29700 GCA_000404065.3 Pinus taeda | reverse complement strand
AACTATTAATGTGATCGGTGGTGGATATAAGCCTATCGACATATATCAATCACATTGACAATGTTTGTGACATTGTGACGTCCAATATATTCGTTTCACAATGTGACAATGTAATATTGCAACAATGTTTATCACAACGTGACAATGTTTGAAACATTTTGATGTTTGTTAGATTGGTACATTTGTCGCATGGCGTCACCAAGTTCACCATGGTTGAATATGGTTTGACCAATTTGACCATGTTTGTCCATATTTAAACCCAAGGGTTTATTAATATTATAAATCCAACCGATTAGTAAATCCAATGGATAAATTTTATAAAGCTAATATAACAACAAACCCAAGGGACATAAGAGATTAATATTACCGATCGAATGAATCAGAAAACTCAAGGGATTAATATTATAAACCTAAGGTACTACAAACTCAACTGAATAATATTAAACTGAAGGGATTAATATTATAAACCCAACGTATATAAACTCTAAGATAATATTATAAACCCTAAAATAAACATGGTTTACCATGGTCCATTTTCATATTCAGACAGCCTTTGACACAATGCGACGTTGCACCATGGTTGATTTTCATATTGAGAAAATATTTGTCACAATGTGACATTGGAAAATGGTTGAAAATGGCTGACCATGATTATAAACATAAGGGATTTATATTAAACCCAAGGATTAATATTACAAACACTATAGATAATTATATACCCTAGGAATGTGAACCTTTAGATTAGTAAGCCCAACGGATTGATAATATAAACCCAAGGGATTAATACTAAAAAACTAAGAGCTTATAAATCTAAAGGAATAATATTAAACCTAAGGGATTAATATTATAAACCCTAGGTATATATACCCTTAGATAAATACTATAAACCATGAAATAAATATGGTCGACCATGGTTTCACATGGTTACTTTTAGCATTTATACAATATTTGTTAGAATGCGACATTGGACCAAGGATGACAATGTTGAGACATGGTTTATTTTCATATTCATAAAATCTTTGTCACAATGCAAGATTGGACAAAGATTGATCATGATCAGTCATCGTTGACGACAATTGGCAATAGTTGACCATGGATGATTTTCATATTGTGATAATATTTATCATAATGTGACATTCGACCATGATTGATATTTATATTAAGACAATTGTCGCCACAATGCAATATTGGACCATGGTTTACCATGATTCACAATGGTTGATTTGAAAATTGTGACAATATTTGTCAAAATGTGAGATTGGACCATGGTTGACCAAAATTACAAATGCATTGGATTTATATTAAACTGTAGGAATATGAATATTATAAACCTTATGAATAATATTATACCCTAGGAATATGAACCCATAGATTAATAAAAGTAAGAAATTGATATTGCACCATCATTATAAACACAAGCGATTTATAGACCCAAAGGTTGACCATCATTATAAACTCAAGGGATTTATATTGCAACCATGGATTGATATTATAAACCCAAGGTAGTAATAAATTGAACTAATAAATACCATAAACCCAGGGGAATAATATTAACCCCAGTGGATTAATAATATAAACCCAAGTTGTTTAAACCCAAAGATAAATATTATAAACCCAAAAAAAACCATGGTTGACCATGCTTAATTGTCATGACAATGTTTGTGAGATTGTGGCATCTAATATATTTATGTCCCAATGCGACAATGTAATATTGCAACAATGTTTATCATAATGTGACAATATTTGACATATTGCAATGTTTGTTAGATTGGTACATTTGTCGCATGGCTTCACGAAGTTCACCATGGTTGAATATGGTCTGAATAATTTAACCATGTTTGACCATATTTTTTATGATAAGAGTATGCTTATCTATATTGGTAATGGAAGGTTATAGTTGATCATGCTTTACCACGGTGACCTAGTTAATGATATTAACTATGGGTGGTGATGTTGAGAAAGGGTTCACCGTGCTTTTTAAATGTTCATTATGGTCATTATGATTGACTAAATTTGACAATGGCTGACCTCGGTTGTCCATGGTTGAACATGACTGACCATGTTGATGAAGGTCGACCATGTTGATGAAGGTCAACCATGGTGAATAGAGTCAACAATGGTTGAACATTGAATTTTCAACAAACATATGGCAGTAGATAATGGTATGGATGAGTTTCACTAACTTGGTACAATATTTAGAAAAAAATTGTGAATTGTATGATACCTCATGAAAATTTAGTGGACACTCAATTCTCATCAAGGTTTGACTGATGATTTAGGAGCCACCCTATACTCTCTCTCCTAACTCCATCGGTTCCTTTTAAACACTTCACTAATTTTAAGTTTAATAAAATGTTTTCATGAAGTTAACCACATCAATAAAGAAATTTGCATCATCTTATTATTTCTTTCTATTCAATTTCCCCTTTTCAAATACTTCAAATTTATTAAATTATATTTAATATGTTTTTATAAATTTATCAAGTAAAATTATATTTAATATGTTTTTTAATTTACCCAAATATATATATAAGACTATAAAATAATAACAATAAATGAAAAATCCAAATATAATTCTAAAATAATTGTATTGCATAAAAAAAAATTCAATTATTTGTTTTTCAATTCATAATAATAATAATAATTATTATTTATATTCTATTTATTTTAAAACAATAATTTTATTGACATTATTAGTTATTCTAAAATTAAATATAATTTAATAATAAAAATCCAATTATTTATAAATAAATATATTATATCATAATAATAAATAAAAATAAAATGTATGTTTTATTAAATAATTTTTTATAACTCAAAACCAACTCTCATAATTTAAATTCTACAAATCTAAAGGGTAAAGTAATCAACAAAAACAACCAATCCAAAACAAAAAAATCATCTAGAGCTAAACAAAATCAAAATAATTGACAACATAAATTATAATATTATTATAATTATATAAAAAATTAAAAATTTATTATAAATAGTATTTTTAAAATTAATTAATTAACAAATCTATATATAAGTTATTATTTTTTAAGAATGCACTAATCAATCACAATCTCCCAATAATTTAGATGAAGTATGGAAACAATTTGACCAAATGAGGGAAAGGTGAGTCGCGATGGACTATGCAGGATTAGGGTAATCCCTAGGGTTTACTGCAATTACTGAAGACTGCAACCCTGTACCGTCGCCACTTGCAACCTCTCGCCGTCACTGTTACCGTCTTCACACTCGTCGCTTTCGGCTACCGACCGCTGGCTGGAAAATGGGGGATAATATGGAGGTGGAAGAAGTGGATTACTCCGAGGAGCCCTTTCCAGATCGGGTAATTTTTGGGATCCCCAGCTTCTCATCACAGGATAATGACCCTCTTCCGCCGACTGATCCGGCTCCACCATCTGCTTCATCTGTCGTCTCCTTACCAGGATATTTCCCTGCACCATCTCTCTCTGAGCCGCTTCCCGTCGATTCACCAGGCCTCGAAGCTCCGCCTCTTTCACCAAGCACTCTGCATTTTCTATCGACATATTTGCATCCATCACCATCCTTTGATCCCCATCCACCCATATCATCTGTTCTCACTACGCCCCCAGCGGACACCCCGGTGAAAGTAAAGCCTGCAAAATATACCTCCCCTGAAGGTGTCCCAAACCCTCTAGTGGATCACCCTTCAACTCCTCGCACCGACAAAAGGAAGACTAAGTGCATCAAGGCGACAACTAAGGATATTACTATCATATTTGGCGAGACCTCGGCCATAGGGGAAGCTGTTGTCATGGTGTGTACTGTGCTGGTTGGACATGTGCGAGGTTGAGCATATTCAGTCAACAGGCTGACACAATGGATCAAGGAGATTTGGGGTGCTTTGTTGAAGGAATTGCCTGAAGTTCACATCTTGCCCCGAGGATGGTTCTCCTTACACTTTGCAAAGGAGGTTTACACTGACCTGATACTTGCCAGGTACTGGCACATTGAGAGGGCCCTAGTCCTTCTTAAGCAGTGGAGCTCGTTGTTTGACTCTGAACGAGAACAAATTGGGGCTGGATGACTTTGGGTACGATTGCTAGGGCTCCCATTACAGTACTGGTGCGAGGAAGTTTTTATCAGCATTGGAAATGCCCTAAGAACATATTTGGACCACGATCGCACCTTTGTTGAATCAAAAAATTGAACCCTTGCCCATATTCTGGTCCATTTGGACACTCATGAAGGACTGGAGGAAAATATTACTCTACAGTGGGGAATTACAGCAAGATCCATATTCTGGATTATGAAGGGGTTCTGTTTCGCTGCAGATGGTGTCACAAGGTGGGACATATTTTCAAAGATTTCCCACCCAACAGGAAATCAGAGGGCTTTCCAAAGGTATCGCCTATCCCATCCAGGGTCAACTCGCCGGCGGTTTCTCGCCCTCCCCCCTCGGGACCTACATCATTTGCGATCTCTCCCCATCTGAAGACAGGGGTGGCTGGGCATGGACCATCCTCGCCGCCGATGACCAGGGCTCATGCTGTTGCTGAAGCTGCGCAAGTCTCGGGTAATTCTCTGATTCCTTCCCCCTCATCTTTTGATAATATCTCTTCTGTTGTTGTTTCATCAGCTCATATATCTTTGGCTCATTATAACATGTCGGCCCCACCCCTCATTGCCTTCTCTACCCCATCTCTGCTTTCTCCTTCTACTTCCTCCATCTCACCGACATCCTCTGGGGTCTCACTTACCCACCACTATTTCCTCCGCTCCAGATCCCACTCTAAGGATATTCTGACTCGCCAAACTAGATTAGGGCTTTCTCTACTGGGCTCTAGTCCCCTGACTTCCAGAGGGAGGAAGTCTGATCTCTCCAAAGCCATCCTGCGAGCGGGGGCAGAGGTAGCCTCTAGCCAACAATATACTCTTGATGGGGTCCTTAGAGAAAATTATACCCCGAGAGGCATTCCCCCATGAAATGCCTCTCCTTCAATTGTAGGGGCTTGGCTAGTGCCTCTAAGAAACTAGCCTTGCAATGACTGGTTGAAATTGATCCGATTGACATTATTTTGCTTCAAGAAACCCTTGGTCTGGCCGAGTACATTACTCGTTCCCTGCAATCCCTGGTCCCGAGCTGGAATTTTGTGGCAGTTGATGTTGTCGGGAGATCGGGGGGGCTGGCTATAGGATATAACCCTAGATCTATCAGGGTTGATGCATCTTGGGGGGGATCGGGATTCATGGGCATCGATATTTTCTCTTCTAAACTCAGTAAATATTTTCGGATCGCGAATGTATATGGACCTTGTCATCAGAGAGAACAGTTCTGGCACCATTTCCTAAACCTCTCGATCCTGGCTTCGGATCACATTATCATTGGAGGGGACCTTAATTTTTCCTTGGGTTTCAACGAATCCTGGGGATCTTCTGCTCAAGTTGATGCTATCATAGGGTACATGACTAATCTACTAGAGCAGACCAATTTTGTAGATGTCCCTATGCACAAACCACTCCCCACTTGGAGAAATAGAAGAGTGGGCGAAGCAGCTTTGGCTCGTAGACTAGAGAGATTTTTGATGAAGGGTCCGCTTATTCAACATCTGCATCATTACAAGCAATGGGCAGGCTCAGGGGGTATCTCGGATCACTCCCCCATATATTTGGAGATCCATGGGCCTCACAAAAAGCCGAAAGCCCCCTTTAAATTCAATCACGTTTGGTTGAAGGATCCTGATTATATAAAATTGGTCTCTGACTTCTGTATTGCCAACCCTATTAACAGAGAAGAATCATTAGCAAAATGTTTCCGCAATCACCTTTCTAAGCTCAAACACCTCTCCATCAATTGGGCTAAGGAAAAGCTTATTTCGGAAAAGGCACAGCTCAATCACATTGAATCTGAACTGAGCTACTTATTAGATGAAAGAAGTATGGGATTCATCACAGTGGATGAAAAGGCTCAATTGATCGAGCTGGAAAATCAGAAGGCCCATATTCTAAAAATGATGGAGGAATCATAAAGGCTGAGGAGTAGAGCCATTTGGCCAAGAGCTGGTGACGACAATACTAGGTTCTTTCAAAATTATGCAAAGGGAAGGAGGGTTACAAATACTATCTGGAATCTCCCTCTAACTGAGGGAGGCCTAGCTGACTCGTTCAACAAGCTCTCCTACCTCGGTACTTCTCACTTCAGGAACCTATATAAGAGTCCTCCATATGCAAATTTGGCTGATCTTAGAAATGTGGCAGGTCACTTCCCTAGATTTGTCAATGAGGAAGACGCAGAAGAGCTCTTTGCACCGGTAACCTCTGGGAACTGGAAGGAACTTTAAAATGGTTCAAAAAGGATAAGGGTCTAGGCCTGGATGGCTGGACTATTGAGTTCTATCTTGCCTTCTATGAGATACTGGGGTCAGACCTACTGAAGGTAGTGGAGGAGAGCAGAGCTACGGGATCCCTATATCATGCCATCAACTCGACTTTTATTGCTCTCATCCCAAAGTCTGATTCTCCTTCATCTTTTGATGATTACAAACCTAATCTTTGTGCAACTGACTGTACAAGATCATATCTAAGATTATTTCCAACCGTCTCAGACCTATCCTCTCCCGGCATATTGCTCCACAACAATTTGCCTACCTTGAAGCCAGACCGATTCATGAAGCTATAGGAACAGCCCAAGAATCCATTCACTCCATCTGATCCAGACACCTCAAAAGTATCATTCTCAAGATTGACCTGTCAAAAGCTTTCGATAGGGTCAACTGGCTCTATATCAAGATGCTGCTCATCCATCTGGGCTTCCCTCCTCATTTCATTACTTGGATCATGGCCTGCATTACCACCCCCACTTTCAGCATTCTCATAAATGGCTCAGCTTCCCATTTATTCCACTCCGAAAGGGGGCTTAGGCAAAGATGTCCCTTATCTCCCCTCCTCTTTATAATTGTCATGGAAGGCCTCAGTCGTTTGATTGCATCGGCCAAGAGGGAAGGTGACCTTTGTCGCCTCAAGATCTTAGATGATTGCTTTCTTACCCATCTCTTATTTGTGGATGACGTTCTTATCCCGATGGATGGAAGCATCTGGGATTCTCTTACATTCTCCAGGATCCTTCTCCTTTTCTCATCAACCTTTGGGATGCTTGTCAACCAATCCAAATATACCATCACTTTTGCTCGTACTTCTGTCCATGAATCACATTTTTCTCATCAGGTTTTCCCATATTGTATCCACCCAATGGACAGAGGTCTCAAACATCTGGGTTTTTGGTTAAAACCCACTAGTCAGAGGATAGCAGATTGGGTTTGGCTCATCTTAAAATTAGAGAAAAGACTGACCTATTGGAGCCACAGATATTTATCCAGGGCAGGAACGTTGGTTCTTATCAAATCAGTCCTCTAAGCTACCCCAGTCTTCTGGATGGCACTTGCATGGATACCTAGGAATATCATATCTCGCTTGCAACAACTGTGCAACAGGTACCTCTGGGCTGGGAATCAAGACAAAAAAAAATTCGCCTGGATTAGCTGGAAAAAGATTGGACTACCAAAGAAATGGGGGGGCTAGGGATTAAAAGATCTCCCCCTATTTGCGCAAGCCCTTGCTGGAAAAATGGGTTGGATCCTATTAACTAGTCAGAATCTATGGACTCATATCTCTTATCACAAATACATTTGGCCACAACATCTAATGGATTGGGTCAAAATGCCTAATTGGCCAAGGACAGGCATCTCATCAGTATGGAAGGCTCTGATTCACTCCCTGCCCCATATAAGAGACAATCTGGTGTGGAGGATAAATGATGGCTCCCTGGCTCGGATTGGTTTGGACCCGTGGATCGGAGGTGGAGGAAGGCACTTACTCTCTCAATATCTCATCAGGTATCTCCATTGCCATGAGATCAGGGTTCTCTCACACATTGCAGATCAATAGAATACAAGGATTTTTGTACAAGCGTGGAAATCAGCCCGCTAATTTGACTTGCCCCCTAGATGGCACCTGGAATGGCAAGAGTATATATCAGCGCTATATGAATCTCACATCAGGATCAAGGAGGGACCTTATGAATTAATATGGTGCCTGGCCGAGAATGGTAGATATTCTCCAAAATCTGGATACATTTCTTTAAATATTCATAAGAGACCTGAAAGGGTTTTATCCTGGTGGAGAAACATTCGGAAACACATTTCTCCGTCGCGAACCAAATTATTCTTCTAGTGCATTTTGAGGGACAAGGTACCCACGGGGGAACACTTAACTCACAGAGATTTTCATGGGCCTACCTGGTGCATACTGTGTAAATGTGAATCTGAATCTTCAATCCACCTATTCTTGCAATGTAACGTCATAATCTCCCTATGGAATGCCTTATCCTTCGGTTACACAGGGCAATGGGATGGAAATGATCTGGGAAGCGCATGGGACAATTCGACCAATAGAGACAAGGGATCAAATCTTCCAAACCTCCCTTTGCTTGTCAGTTGGTATGCATGGAAGGCCCAGAACCGTCTCATCTTTGATAACGGACTAGCACATTGGCCTCACATTGAGGTTGGCATTATTTCTGCTTTCAAGGAACTGCCTGACCCTCCGCCTCCTAGAGTGCGTCGCCCACATCCTCCTCCTTGTATAGACAAAAACACTCCCTGGGCGTTCTTTGACGGAGCTGCAAACCAATAGGGGTGTGGCAGTGGTTTCATCTTGTATATCAGTGAACAACACCTCTATAAAGTCAAGATGGGACTGGGAGCTAGGACCAATAACTTCGTTGAGCTCATTACCTTGCGCCACTTAATGCATTTCTCCTTGGGACACCAATGCAACATATTAAATATATTTGGGGACTCAAAGATTATCATAAATTGGTTCAATGACATCTCTGCTTGTCACATACACACACTCAGCAACATTTTAAACGAAGTAAATATATTCAATGCAAAATTTAACAATATCTCTTGCACTCATATCTACAGGGAGCATAACGGCGACGCTGACAAATTATCCAAGGAGGCCACGCTATTGCCCAGAGGAAAATGGGTGATAACAAAACAAAGAGGGACAAATGAATATCAGTATTATCACTGGCCATATATAGATCCACATTATATGAGGGTCTTTGGTCTTTGACAAATACTTTTTGGGTTTTTTGTAAATTTTTGAAAAATCACAAAAATTTTTGGAACTTTAGGAAATTTTTGGAAGGGCCCTCCGTGGCTTATGTACATGCCTAACTAGAAATACTACAGGTTATCTCACATCAGATTATAGCAGATCACCCTGCATGGTGTATTTGAAATAGTTCATAGTAAGTTATTTTGTATATAGTCCATAATGACTCATTACAGCATATGCAACAACATCTACAATATGTAATTTTTCTATATAATGAAAAGTTATGGATTTTTCCAAGGGAAAAAAAGTTAACAAATCTATATATAAATGAATTAAATATTTTTAATTATTTTATGTTAAATTAATATTAATATTAATATTAATAATATTAATATTAATATTATAATATTAATCATAATAACGTTAATAAATTCGAATATTATACTATATTTAACCTTATTATATTATATTGAAACATAATATACCTTATTAAACCACAATATATTAAACTCGAGTATTATTAAACCATAATATATTCAACCCTATTTATATTATATTGAAAACATGAATATTATATTCCAAATTTAAATATAAAATTCAAAGTCATAGAATAAATTTAAATATTAAAAGCCAAAAAATATTATAAAAGCCTATACTAAATTCTTTTTATCAAAATAGCCATTTTTAAATTATTGAATTTTTCAATAAATTTAATATGTATGGAAAATTAAGCTAAAACAATGAAATGATTAAGAACTTTTATTATTATATGAAAATATATGAAATATATAAGATCTTATATCATACTCAGTGTTTATGTAAAAATTCTTTTTAATTGAGAGATGTTTCACAAATGAAAGTTTTTCACATATTTGAATATAAAAATCTATATTATGTTCCATGAATTTATTTGATTAGAGAATTAATGTTATATAATAATTTAAAGTCTTTGTTTTTGTTACGATTATTAACCAGAATTCATATTAAAAGTTCTTTTCAATTGAGAGATGCTTCACAAATGAATTCTAATAATTTTATTTTAATTTTAAGAAGGTTTTTTCATTTAAGAATTATGTGTTAAGTTTTTTTACATATTTGAATATAAAAATCTATATTATATTCAATAAGTTTATTTGATTAGAGAATTATATGTTATATAATACTTTAAAGTCTCGGTTCTTATTACAATTATTAACTAGGATTCATATTTTTTTTTGTAAAGTTAGGCATTCTTCATTCCAGATAACAAACAAAATTACAGCATACTAGAGTTCAGGTGGCAGGTCTGCCCGTAGGAAACTAGACCGCCACCTTTTGGCCTTAAAACCTGACCAAAATTTAAAAATGTTTTGTTCCTTCTTCCTGTCATAACCATTGTTTTTCCTATTATAATCTAGGCTAACGAAATTAACAAAACTCGACACCCAGATACAGTTCGGATTCATCAACATAATAAACAAAAGAAAACTCAACGCAGCTAATCTTCGTCTGACAAGTTAACCGGGGCATGCTCAGAGGCGGTAGCGCCCGACTTCAGGATCTTCTGCTTTATGGCCCATTTGAGTTCCAACACCAATTGTTCCATGTCCTTTAGTAGCAGATGGTTCCTGGCTGCCTGGACTTGGACAACCGCAATCTCTTTCAGGACAATGTTCTTTATGTTGGCCGATTCTTCCGTCAGTTGGCGTTTGAGGAGCTCCTCTACATGTTTGCGCTCCTCATCCTCCTCTTCTCGAACAGCCTGGTTTACCTCCATAGCCCGGCCAACCACGTGTTTCATGATCCAGTAGAATTGGAGCGTTTTATTGAACAGCGTGTTCCTGCCACTTGAGGTGCCTGGGTCCGTGATCACTTCCTAGTCCTCGTGGGGGATCTCTTGGTTCGCGCTAATTTCCCGCAGCTCGCGCTCCCACCCATGGATTAGAGAATGGACCTCAGGAGAAATGCCAGTTATGTATCCATCTATCAGGTGAAGGATCTTTTCAGAGTCAGGCTTCCTGTCCCTTTTGTTCGAATGGCTACTAGTGTCATCTTCCCTTTTCTTAGCAAAATTGATCTTCCTTGGAGCCATCTTGCCACAGACCTGGGGCTTGGGAATTGAGGAAGCTTTTTGACCTGTCACAGTAGAAAACCACAAGTCAGTGCAAGAGAGATGGA
Organism: Pinus taeda; assembly: GCA_000404065.3. Lineage (NCBI taxonomy): Eukaryota > Viridiplantae > Streptophyta > Pinopsida > Pinales > Pinaceae > Pinus > Pinus taeda. The sequence goes on along the minus strand of APFE030738629.1, from coordinate 18,450 downwards.
GCACAATCGAGGCCTGTTCATTTGAAGCAGGATGCTCAACATGGATGAATGCCCAGGCCCTTATAGCAACACCATTCTGGGCACGACAGTTAAAGACCCACCACCTTCTCACAGAAGCCCGGAGAAGTGGTGAAACCTGACAGGGTTAGCCAGCAGAAAAGAATAGCAAACATGGTAGAGACCACGGAAGAAGACTAGGGGTGTGAGGACCCTCCTGGAGCATGGCAAGACCTGTCAAAGCCCCCCACATAGCCTGACTCTCAGAACAAGGCTCAGAACTAGCATGAAGAAAATCTTTCCCATCTCGGGAGGAGGATAGGAGAAACAAAAGAGTACCCGGAGGGCCATTTCCATCTCTGCAACTGGGATTCTGCGTGCAAGCGCAGAAAATTTCTGGCCAGGAAAAGAGAACACAGTAACGAGCAAGCATAATGTCTGAAGGATGAAGACGATAGGAAACATACCACCTTTTCTTGCTGGAGCCGAGGAGGAGGGTTGGTCGCAGAGTCGAGCAGGCGCCTTTCCGCTCTTTTTCATCGTTCTTACCAAACTGAATGAGCCTTCCATCTGTTTCCTTGGGCTTATGGGTGTTATTAACTCGTTGTCCTCCACTTGGCCATTTAATTTTCTGTCAGGCATTCTAGCCTCCCTATCTCAAGAAGTGGCATGACTTGACCTACCCGCTTTATGCGTCATTATTCCAATATCCTCCCGGCTACTCTTGCTATAGCCTTCCTATACTCTTGATGCCATATGTCGTCCTTACTCTGTCCATTATCCCAAATTCCGAAGCTGGCTCCAGATCCTTCCTTAATGCTGTCTTAGTTCGCACATCTTCTCCGTCCCTTCGACCAGACCTGCCTTACCCCATCACCTACCCGATTTGTTCATGCCTTTCACTTCTGCCTATTCCCATAGATGTGTTGTCCGTTCCCAGCTGTTGCAGATTTTCTCCGCCTCTGTTGCGTGCCGCTTGATCCTGGCCATTCATCTCGATCGTGCCTTTACCACCTTTATCGACGTCAAGCAATTGTTGAAGTCGAGATTTCTCCTCTGGGTGTAGATGAGGTAGACCTTCGTTGTCGATTTCTTTGCCCCGATTCCAGTAGCCCCAATTCGCAAGCCAATCTGTCGGCTTGTTACCTGCATGCCTGGTGTGAGTCGAAAGGAGGTAGTCTATTCTGGGTAGGAGTTTCCCAATTTCGCCAACGGGCCAAGCTGTTCTCTAGCTTTTGCTGATTTTTTCCGCTGGTTGTTGCTGTTGGAGCTTCGTAACCATGTCGATCACCAACTTCGAGTCACCCTCGATTTGGAGACGCTTGAAATTGACCCGTAGAGCAATTTCCAGGCCCTGTTTCAGGGCGTATAGCTCGGCTTCATTATTTGAGGCTTCCCCACAGTTCATCGCGAAGGTTCTTAGAGTGTTGCCACCGGTGTCTCTAAAGACTCCCCCAATACTAGCCTCTCCTGGGTTGTGTTTTGCAGCGCCATCGAAGTTTAGCTTTATGAATCCCTGTGGGGGGAGTCGGTACTGGTTGCTTTTGACCACTTCTTTGGTCTGTTCTTTTCGTGAAACACCCCCATTTACCATACTCTAGCAGACCTCTAGACTTTTTAGGATTGCCTCCTTTGTCGTTGATGCCTGCCAGTCTTCGTCCTTCCAGCTTTCCGTTAGGACTGTTTCCTGAATGTTTCTAATGGTTTGTTCCAAGATTTCCGCAGGGGTTCGGGTTTCTACCTTGAAAATTTCCACATTCCGTGCTTTCCAGATATTCCAGAACAGGAACCCGGTGGAAAGGAGCCAAGCGCGATTAACCAATGGATTCTAGTAAGGATTTCTTGGCCAATTGACTATGGTGCTTACGATGTTTCGATGGTTTCTGTGATGGCGCTCAAACAATTTGTGGTGGAATTCCCACAGGGAGATGCTGACAGAGCAATGGTTCACCAAATGTTCCATGGTTTCCTCTTGGGAGATGCAGATGGCATAGCGGGATGGGCCTTGGCTTCCCTTCCTCAGAATCTGGTCCCAGGTAAGCGCTCTGCCGTGAAGTATGGTCCAAATGAAAAAAGAGACTTTAGGCCAGTGCTTGGTTTTCCAAAGGTTTTTCCATTGATTTTGTTTTCGGTTGATGATTTTGATTGATTTTGTGGTAGTAGGCTTCTACTATTGTGAAATTTCCTTGAATCTGTTTACCCCATCTAAGAATGTTAGACCCTATTTTTCTTGTTATTTTCCGAGATGCCATCTCTGTATAGTATTCTTGCCATCTGTTGGTTTCTGGTGCTCCTTCCCAGTCCTCTTTTTGTTTCCAATTGCGCCAGTATCCTTCCTTGTCTGGCTTCCAGAAATTGCCAACAGTTGATGCCCCAGTCTGGGACGAGAAGGCAAGGATGGCATAGAGGTTGTCTTTTTGTATGAGGTGTTCGCGTTGCTACCAAGATTCCTCCCAGAATCTGGCTTTGTCCCCTTCTCGAATTTCCCAAAAACTGTGATCCCTTATCAGGTCTTTGCTGCCTCTCGCTAGGTTCCAGATTGCAGAGCCTCTGGTCTCTGTCGTGCTTCTCAGTCTTTCTTCGGTTTCCCCTACCGCATCGTATTTTATTTCCCATAGCACCTTCCCCAGGTCAGGGCCACCCTGAAGCCGCCTCCACCAGAGCTTCGCGCCCATGACTTGGTTGAGGATGAAGGGGTCGTGAAGCCCTAAACAACCATATTTGGAGAGCCGGCTAAGCCACTCCCATGAGATTAGGGCCCACTTTCTTGTTTTGTTGGTCCCATGCCAGAGGAAGTTTTTGAACAGGGTAACTAACTTTTGGCTTGTAGTCTTAGGGATAGCTTGGCATGAGAACTGGTAGTTAGGGATGGCCTGCAAAATTGCTTTCAAGAGGATTATCCGACTTGGGGCATTCAACGAGCGATGGGTCCAGTTCTCCATTTTATTTCGGATTTTTTTTATTAGTGGTTCCCAGTTGGCCAACCGGAATTGATGCTCATGCAACATAATACCCAGGTATTTTGATGGGAAGGTTCCCCTGTTGAAGCCTAGAGTGTGTGCCAGGAATCTTTGGGTAGCCAATGAGGTGTTGAAGAAAAACACTTCCGATTTATCCTTGTTAATCTCCATTCCAGAGGCTTTGCTGAATTGGGATAAGGATTTGATAATTCTTTGGGCCTCCTTCAGAGTGGCTTGTTCATATAGCATCACATCGTCTACGAATTGCTGGTGCGAGACTGAGATTTCATCCCCGCAGATTCGAAGGCCTTTTATCTGCTCCCTAGAGACTTGAGCATTTACCAATCTACCTAGGCCTTCTGCGACTAGGATGAAAAGGAAGGGAGGCAGGGGGTCTCCCTGCCTTAGCCCGTGGGAGGGAGTGAAGGCTTTAGAGGGGGTTCCGTTTGACATAATTGATATGACTGGAGTGCCAACCATAGACAGGATCCAATTTATCCATCTTTGGTCAAATCCATAGACTTTAAGGATGCCTGCTAGATATTTCCAGCTAAGCCGGTCAAACGCCTTGGCCAGGTCAAGTTTAATAAGCATGCCTGGGGCACAAGAGCTTTTTAGGGAGTGGATCACTTCCTGCGCCACTATGATGCCATCAGTGATCTGCCGTCCTTTGACAAATCCAGTTTTCTCCAGGGCAATGAGATCCAGTAGGATCGGCTTGACCCTGTTTACCATGATAGTTGCAAGGATTTTGTAGACAACATTACATAGGGAAATGGGCCTGAAACCTTGCGGTTCATCCGAGCATCCATTCTTTAGGATTAGAGCTAGGAAGGTGGTGTTCAAGCTCTAGTGCATGCGCTTGGAGCACCTGGAATCCTCCACAAGGTCTAGCAGATCATTCCCCATGAAGCTCCAAGTCACCTGATAAAATTCAATGGTGAAGCCGTCGGGGCCTCGGGCCTTATTTTTTGACATTTTGTTGATTGTCTCTTCAAGTTCCTCCTTGGTGATTACCCTGAGAAGGGCCAGGTTTTGATCCCTGGAGACTTTCTTAGGAATATGGTGGCAGATTTTGTCTATGTCCTCAAATCGGTTGACATTTGGTTCGGAGAGAATGCCTTTGAAGTGCTCCACCAAGAGTTGTTCTATTTCATCCTACTGAGCCACTCTGTTTCCCTCCTTCTCTTTCAAGGAGAAGATTCTGCTGTGTTGGCGATGGTTCAGCATAGCTTTATGGAAGAATTTGGAGTTTTTGTCTCCCTCTTTTAGCCATTGGATTCGGGATTTCTGCTTCCACAGGATTTCCTCCTATTTTTTCCTTTCCTCCAATTGAGTGATTACCCTGCCTTCCTCCTTAGCCAGATCTTGACTTCGTCCGTCCGAGATGATTTGCTACTGGATTCTTTCTAATCTGGACTGGAGTTTGCCTTGCTCCTGCTGGATGTTGTTGAATTCTTCCCTGTTCCACTTCTTGATTTTTCTCTTGATTTCTTTGAGTCTTAGCTGAAATGAGTGCATTTTACTGCGGCCTTCCTTTCCAGTTTTGTTGTCTTGCCACCAGCCTCTTACTTTGTCTAGGAAGTCAGGGGCACGAAGCCAAAAGGACTCGAACCGGAAGGGTCTCTTTTTGTTCTGATCATTTAAAGCTATTTCAAGCTTTATTGGCCAGTGGTCCGACCCTATTAACGGTAGGATAGAGGCTTCATAGAAGATATCCAGCCTAATTATGTGCTCTGAGATGAGGAATCTGTCTAGTCTTGAAGCGATCTATTTGGACCCGCCTCTTCTGTTATTCTTGGTAAATTTCCCGTTTATGGTTGGGATATCAACCACCCTTAGTTTTGTCTGCACTTCTTTGAATCTTTCCATTTCTGGGTCTTCTCTGCTTATTCCACCTCTTTTCTCTTCTCGAGAAGTGATTAAGTTGAAGTCGCCTGCCAGGATCCATCTCTGCTCCTAGTGCATACTTCAAATCTTAGTCAGCTGTTTGAGAAACAGGTCTCTGTCTGCACGGGTGTGGGGTCCATAGACAACCGAGATTACCACCCATTCGCTTTGTCCTATTAGTCTGAATCTTCCTGTGAGGATTCTTGGCATTCCTATCCACCAGTCAGTGAGGACTTCTGCTGGGTTCCAGAGAATTGCTATCCCTCCTGCACTCCCTTTGGCATCTACAGTTACTTGTTCGTATCTCAGTTTTATTTTATTGAGAATTTCCTCCATTTTCTAGCCTGGAATTTTAGTTTCTTGGAGTAGCATAATCTGTGGTTTATCTTTTTTGAGTCTTGCTGTCAGATGTCTCTGTTTTCCTTTGATATTTAAGCCTCTGATATTCCACGATGTCAAAATCATTGGTTAACTTGGGATAGGTTTTGAAACACCGCTGATAGCGGGACCACTCTCCCTATATTGACTAGCATTTCTCCCATGAGTTGGATGGAGTCCTTAAGGTTTTTTCTTCCTCTTTTTTTCCCCCCTTTACTTTGTCCATTCTGATCTGGTCTGCTTTCCTTTTGAGTCTCTTGGTATTCTTCTGGTGAGGCTTTGCCTTTTTCTAGTTTGGTTTTATATTGTTGGAAGGTTTCAGCATACAACTTCTTTTTTTCTTCCGGAATAAACCTCTCATCCAGGTTCTTCCATTCATTCAGCAGTTTTCTCAATACTTCCTCTTCCTGGCTTAGGTCCTCCTAATTGGTCTCCTCGTCTGTCTCCATCTGTTCAGTTTATTCGTCTAGTTCCTTATCTTTTTCTCATGGCTCGATCGGGGCTTTACTTTTAGCTAGGTTTCTTTCGCAGCTCTCGCTGCAGTCCGAGCCTTTATCCTCCTGATTTTCCATGGGTTGATCTTCCTCATCTTCCTCTACCTGCAGTATTGCAAAGCTGTTTGGATTCACTGTGACAGATTGTTTTCCTTTCCTATCTTTCTGGGGGGTTTCCTTGTTGGCTTTCCTTTTGCTTCTCACCTCCTGGAATTCCTCCTGGTCTGGCTCTTTATTTTTTTGGAGGGGCCCTCTACTTTCTTCTTCCTCCCTGGTTATCGGACATTCCTTTGCCAGGTGGCCGTGGGTATGGCACCTGCGACACCTAAACAGGATGTGTTCATAATCTATGTTCTGCTACCAAACTTCTTCATGATATTCAAGCTCTATTGTGTCGGGGATGGGGTTTGCTAGGTTCATGTAGACACAGATCCTGGCGTATGAGGTGTATCTACCTTTCTTTGTAGTTTCTGCTATTTTCACGAAGCTTCCTATTGAGTTTCCTATCCCTTCCAAGATGTCCGAGTCCCAGAAGTCTATGGGGAGCCTGAATAAGTGGACCCAGACAGGCACAGCCAGAAAGGTTTCTTTGTCAGGGTTGTAGCATTCTTCCCAGAAACGTATGAACAGACCGGCATTATAATAGAAATACGGGCCATTTTCAAAAACCTTATCTCTATCTTGCAGGTTAAAGAAGATTACCGTAAAGAAGCCTTTTGCTCCCAGCTTGAGCTCGATGTGGCGTTGGGGCTGCCATTTTTGCTGAATCCATTTGGTGAGGTCTCTTTCCGACGACCAGACTCCTACAAACTTGCAGATAAGGGCGTAATCCCTCATATAGCTTCTGTACTTTTCCAGTTTGTTCGTTGGGATCACATATCTGGGTTTCTCCGCTGTACATGGCAAGCACTTTCCTCTACAGCCTGTTTTCCAGGTAGTTCCTAGCACCGGGCCCGTGTTCTTCCGTTCCTCTGTCTCCTGGCTACTCTATCTGTCTCCTGCCACCGTATCCCGGTAGGAGGTGATCTCTCCCCTCCTGACATCTTCTGTCATACCTTTGTTGCTTTGGCCACTGTCAGTTCTTGCTGGACTGGGCTGTTGACGGTCTTCCTCCCTTCCTTCGTGTTGCCCCTTGGTTTTCACCTCCTTGCCGCCATTAGGGTTTGAGTTGCAGAGCTCACTCTCCTCTCCATGATCTTGAAGTATTCGACTATAATTCCAACTAGGATTCATATTAAAAGGTTGTATGTTGTATTATAGTTTCATAGATTTCATAATATAGGTTGTTAGGATTTTTACACGAGACACAATATTCAAGGGATTTAATAATTTATAGTTTTAAATGGTTATATTTAAATTCCTAATGAATTTCTTTAAGTTTGATTTGGGTACATTATAAAAACTGAATAATTTTGTGGTAGTGGGAACTAATTTTATATCTTTCAAATATATTGATATTGGTTCTACAAATTTTTAAGTTTTAATCTTCTATTGATATTTAAATTGTTAGATATGGCTTTAGTTTTTGAAGGATGTTGATATATACTTCATCTGACATTTTCAAAATAGGGAAAAAGGAACATAAATACAAAATTAGCTATAACCCCTCTCTATTGAGACTAACCGAAATTTGAAGTCTGAGGATATCTAATGTTTTGTGGTTTTGAGTATGGTAGGTGTGGATTTTGTACACAATCTTCTTGTATGTAAAAATGAAAAAAATGATCTAATTTTTTTTTTTAACATTCTTTTAAATAAATTAGAAAACATAATAATTTATTTGTTTTCAAGATTTTTTGTTGGAAACTCACTATTATTTTTTTTAAAAGACAAAATAATTTCAAATTTAAAAATTGATTGAAAATAAGACTCAGAAAATGACATTTTAATATATTTATATTCTAAATTATAGTCATGCCAACATGAAGAAAAACACTAAACCTGTGAATTATTTATACATATTATTTATATGTATTTATTTTTAATGATCCATTTTGAGTTTCTTGAACATTTGGTAAACTTGTTCTGGATAGCGTAAAAATGACAATCTAAAAATAAACTAAAAATATTGAATATACATATAAAAAAATATGATTTTTTACATCATATATAATAAAAATTATATTCAACATTTAGATTCACTTTAATTTTAATAAATATCATTATTAATAATCAATCTATATGTCAACTTCAATTAAAATAATACAATTTTTTAAAATAATAATAGTGTTATATCTACCCATAAACTTTGATAGATAAAATCAATATTTTATCTTAAATGAAGGTCATAAAACACAAAACCTTCTTATGAATCAATACTTCTCTCCATTAGAATAAAAAATACTATGAATAAATGACTTCACTTCATTGAATTGGACAATATAAAAGCATTATGAAATGGTAAAATAAAATACTTTATACATCTCAACGGTTATGATCCCAAAGAACCGATCTTTCATCACAAGCAAAGGCCACAAAAAGAGATATTTGATATTAGGTTCAAAATTCGCATAGACATGTTAAAAATTTGTATAAATGTCATAAATAAGAGATATATTGAGAGCTTTAAAGATCACCAACGATTATTAAAAAAAATTATGTGATTACATAGGATTAAAAATGAGATAAATTAATAATATTAGTATTTT
>APFE030738621.1:924-18317 GCA_000404065.3 Pinus taeda | reverse complement strand
CCTCTCTCATTCTCCAGCTTCTCCTGGAAGGGAGCTACAACCCCCTTAACTCTTGTACTAGTTGGGATACTAGTACGCAGGCTACTACTTGCAGAAGGCTACAACCTTCTCTTTTCTTCCAGGGACCACGTTTCATAAATTTTCAGACTGGATCCATGAACAACAATAAATCATCAACAATCTCCTTTTTACCACTTAAAACTGAATCAAATAGACACTTCTCTGGCAGTTGTATCCAGAACACTGTAACAGTATCCACACACCAATTCTGAACCCAGATCACTGCAGCAATAAACAGAAGCAGCTAAAACATAATTCAATAGACGTACGCTATTTCAACAACCAAAAACCTGCGTGCATACGCTTCTGTGTTTGGACCAACCTGCATATACGTTGTTTTTATTCACATAACCAGCATGTATACGCGCCTTCGCTTCACTGAACCTGCATACAGATCTATAAAGGATAATTCACTCATTTAAACACTAGTTCATCCAGATTACCAGATTTATAGATCAAGCATGTGTCACGTATAACAGATCAAAATCATACAAAGATACTATTATTCAAGCCTTAAGATTTTGACCCATCAATAGAAAATATCTTTCTCCTTGCACTCAGGTTCCTTCTTCATTCAGATCTAGATCTGTACCATAACCCAATCACTAGTATTCCAAATCTAACGCTTTTTCAGATATTCAATCATTCCGCTTATCCTTTGCCAAATGATCTCCTTCCTCTTTTATAGTCTTAGGCCTTTCACAATACCACGGTCCAAAACCATAACCAATCAATACCATGGATCCAATACTTGGGATCAACACTTCTGACGAGATACCATGGCCCAAAACCATAGTTCAAATACCAGGGACTAAATACAACAAACCAAAAATAAGTTCTCCCACATGTACGCGCTTTTTCTTGCATGAAAGTGTGTCTATACGCATACGCACCTTTTTAACGTCTAACCCGTGTATATACGCGACTTCGTCAAGTTGAACCTGCGTATATATCTTTTCCTTCATTCTGAGAGCCTGAACTATGTTCTGTCACCAGAGTGAGTTGCCATCAAGGACAACACCTGTGCCATAATGCCAACATATTCTCCATGAAATGATAAGCGAGAGTGATTTATATTTCTTGTTAATAGGGTTATTGCACCTCCTACTCAAAATCTTTGTTATTATAATCCCCCCATCCATATATCCCTTAAACTAGTAAGTGCCTCCAAGTCTTTCCAAACCTAAGTAATACAACATCAAAACATTCAGAGATGTTTAATGTTTTCATCATTTGCCCTACACAAAATACACCAACCAAATCCTTATTTCCCCTCTTTTGTAATATATCTCAAGTATGAGATTTATTTTTTAGATACCACCTAAAAATACAAGATTTTAAGGGGTATGCAAACTTCCATATGCTTTCCACCATTATATTACTTCCCCTACTCCTTTCAATTGACTTAATGTCTTATATTATGACTTGGTAGTATATATTCCCAAGGTGGGAACTTTCCCCACATGAGCTTATCTTCAACTTCCTTAATTATCACTTGGTGCTTGCCCTTAAAAATGAAGTATATCTCTCCCAGTAAATAACATCTCTACCCTCCATACCAATCAACATACCTAGTTTCCAATCTTGACTCCACAAAAAAGTTAAATTTTTATATGCAACTTGATCAATAAAGAAAAATCAATTCCTATAAAGAACTTCAATCACCCTAGTGGATATTTTGTACCCTTTCCTATTGCCAACCCAAGGGTTTATGTCTATCCTCGCTCTCTCCCAATTCCCAATCCTCCATACAATACATTGTGCCACTAGTGTAAAGGATAACACCATTGTCTTCCATGTTACAAATACATTTTTCAATATTTTCTTTGGGTTTCTAATCCAGTCTTCCAGAAACTCAAGTGCAATATAATTTTGTATCATAACTAGACACCAAAAACTCTTACCTCTCATCAACCTCCACACATATTTTGTTACCAAAAAATTTCTTTAGAAATAAATATTCTTCATATCCCACTTACTTGTATATTTTGAAAAAGAAATACACTTCCAATTTATTTAGGCAACCAGTTTTGCTCTTTTATGTACCAAAAGAACCTAAAACATGTTTTTTGGAACTTTTCCAATATTTTATTAAGTATAAAAACTAATGACATCCAATATACATGGATTGCATCTAATATAAATTTTACTAGAGTGAGCCTATTCCCATGAGATAATGATAATTACACTGTATAAATGACTTTTTTTCCACCTTAGCTATAAACAAGTTCTAGCCTCTCTTACAATAAGCATAAGATTTAAGATAGAACCCTTGATACTTTAGCCTATCTTATGTATATATCTAGTGATAAGAAAATCATAGAGAAAAAAATGACCTCCTCTACATCTACTCTAGTAAAGGATATTGAAGACTTACGAAAATTTACCAACATACCTATAGTTGAACAATAGAGATCTAAATTTCTTTAAGCTCGATGGTATCTCTTCATGATCAATCGCAAAAAGGAAATATATCATCTACAAATAGGAGGTGGGGAAATTAAACCATTCCTAATTTTGATGTCATTAAAAGAGTTTGAATTTTTGAACTTCAATGAGAATGTTACCCAAACCCTTGGCAAATGTTAGAAGCAACAAAGAAGAAAGATGGCATCCTTACCTAAATCCATTGCTAGGTCTAAAAAATGAGGTGGATCCATTTATTAGATTTGAAAAGGAAACATAATTCACTAGAAAATTAACAAATTGTAAGCAAAAAACTAAATGGACTAACATCAACCTCAAATTCACCCAACTTGCCTTGTCATATGCATTATACAAATCAAACTTGATAACCACCGAAGAATTTTTCTTTGGCTTGATTGTATGAAGCCCCTCTTTACCTGCACATGTAGCCTCGTGAGTCTACTTTCCCTATAAAAACCCAAATTGCTTAACTAAAATAGATTTTGATAACGATCTCTTAACCCTCAAAGCAATATCCTTTGTCATATCAATATGAGCTTGTATTCACGAAATGATATAGGATTCTCATATTTTGGGATAAAAGAAATTCAAGTAGCATTAAAGGATGCTAGTCCTGAAGATATGAAATAATAGCTCTCAATAAATCCTCTTCTATTAACTCATAAAATCCTAAGTATAATTAAATGGGCCAATCGACTAGACTAGGATTCTTGCCCTTTTAAAATTTATGCAATATCAATTAACTTGGAGGTCTTTTCCAACGTCCTTTATTTTATTCATCATTTACAAAGCTTGGAAACGAGTTTTTCCTTTTAACCACCTCGACAATGGACACCTAATGTTCCTCTTTGTAAATACTCTAAAAATTCTCCACACCCAAACAATCAATGTCTTCAAACCTAGAGGTTGTAGGAACATCACTATTTTGCATTTTCCATATGTATTAACATTCTTCCAATGTTTTGCACGCTCATGAAAATATTTGGTTTTTCACCATCTTCGCTAGCCACAAGGCCATGGTCTCAAGCCTCCACACTCATTCGTTATCTACCGATATGATTCTCCTCCTCTATTCAAATGTCTTAACCTTATTTTTTGTAGTGATTGTATCAAAAGCCAACCTATTCACTATTTTAGAAATCCTCCAACTAAGATTCCACACACAAATAACTCACTTTCATTTTTTAATATTTATTTTGTTCCCATTCAATTGATTTCTATTTAATACTCTTTAAATTCCTTTCAAATTAAATCACAACTGATTTTTTAGATGTCTTGTCAAAAGGAACCCAAGTTGCCTTAATCATATTACCATAGTCCTCCATTAGCCATACAAGGATAAATTTAAAAGGGAATGAGGTTTCCTCCCCACCTTTGCAATTTCTAAAAAATGGCATGTGATTAAATTCACCACTTAATCTAATCTATTGTCTAATTATTTTAGAGTCATCTATGAAAAACTCATTTACCCATAACTTGTCAAGTCACTTAGTGCAACAACCCCGGATTAAAAGTTCATGTAATAAAAGTTAATAAAGGAAAAATAAGACCAAAGTCATGGAACACATATTCCAGGCTAAATGTTGGATAAGCACTATAGTGGGCATCACTTGTGGTTTACTAATGGCTATAGAAATTGGAAAAGGAAAAGAGGCATTAATTGGCATTTATTTACGATAAATAAAGGAAAATAGGATAAAAGGAAGGTGAAGGGACACAAATTTTCATGCTAAGGAAAATGAAGAAAAAATAGACATCAATAATAAAAATGCTTCAGAGAACCAGTTCACACCTTTTGTTAGTTTGGTTTTGGAATTAGTTTGAGAGAGAGAGAGAGAGCACCAAGAGGATAAAGAAAGAAATCAAGCAAAGGACAAGCAAGGAAAGCAAGGAGAAGGTTGGATCAACAATTTCGAAAGGAAGATTTTTGCAAATACTTGTTGGGTTTGTGCTATATTTCTTCCACGACTAGCCCCAGTAGTGAAGTCGGGGGGTTAGAGGTGGGGCAGCCAGTACACCCTTTTTTGTGCCAAGCGCAGCAAGGGGATCATGGGGGGTGGCAGCCCCCCCTATTAGGGGGTTTGAGGGGGGCAGTAGTCGCCCTCTATGAGGTTTGTGGCAGTGGCCCGAGGAATTTTTTTTTTGAACCCTATATTAGGTGGGCGGACCAGCCTATGGTTTTGTACATGGTTTTTGCACATGGTTTTAGGTGTGATGGTTTTTTTCCCATGGTAATTTTTAGATTCGGTCAAGGGAGCTACGATTGTGTTCTAATCCAAGGTTAATGGATTGGGTTTATGGATGCTTCAGCATGTATAGATATGTATTGTAATATTTAAAGGAATATAATGAAAAATCAATCTGGTAGTCCCGGTTTCGGGATCTAGGGGAAATCTTTGTATATATATGTTTTATGTTTTATGCTCTCACCATTGTTTATTTTCTGTTTTTAGAATTTGTATGCAGGTAATTTCTGTACGGGGTTAAAACCTACAGCAACAAGTTGCATGTGTGATTTCCTAGATAAGGTGTGAATGCATGGTACATGCATTTGTGTATTTGGTTCATTTCTTGTCATTGACATGGGTTTTTTCGGTTTGAAAGTGGTTTCAGCCTTGCCTTTCCACTTTCTGGATAGTCATGGTGTGATGGGATTCATTTCTTAGTTGATCTTTGGATTGTTGGAAGGTTTTGGAACCGAGTGAGGTGGTTTCAGGAAAATTCCTAAGGGTTGGGGGTGGAGATGGTTTTCTCCGGGAATCCCTCGACAAGTAGGTGGAGACAAGAAATTCCTCAAGGTATGGTGAAGAAATTCTTAGGTACCCAAGCTTGTTTTGGTTTTGTGATCTCTTGACCAGTTTTGGCGAGATCACGGTAGTTTGAGAGTGGAAGTGGTTTAACTTCTAGATTCCCTTGGTTGATTATGTCCTGGTTTATCCCATGGGATCCCACATTCATGCTTGGAATATGGAACATGGGTGATTGGTTGAAAGAAAGATTTGGTTCAGCTCATTCTATGGTTGGGTGGTACATGGAAGTCCCTGACTTGCTTGGCTTTTGCATATGTTAATAAGAGTTATTTTCCTATAGTGCTCTATGAGCATTTGTACCTATTATTATGTTGCTTTTATGGTTGTTTTGTCATGGTTAATATTATGGTTATAAGCATGGTTTATGATGTGCGCTGGTTGTGCCTCTTGCTATGCTTTGATAAGTTAATGAATGCTTGATTAATGCATGGACTAACTAGTGTGGTTGCAACTACTTGAGAGGGAATTAGACCTTCTCAGCGCTTTTCAACTAAAATACAAAGATTTACGCTCAGATATGCATTCATGACCTATAACTCACATGGTTACCATATGTTTGATAAAATTTCTATTGTGTTCTAGTCATTATAGGTCAACTTTTGACTTCAAGTTTTAATTAATATCATTATCGTTATGAGAAGTATGATCCTGGAAAGCTACATGAATTTTTGGGCAGTGGTTTGGATACTAGCCTAAAAAAGTGGCTCAGATCTCGAGACTGCAGGCACAAAACTGAGGATCTGAGGTCATAACCACATGGAGCAAGGCTTGTGAGTGCAGTTGGAGGCTCACAACCACATGAAAGAAGTGTCAAGGGTGCGTTTATAGGTCTACGTTAGAGAAAAGGGTTCCAAGTCAAGGATTGGTCACTTGGGGTGGTTGTTCAGCCTCTGAGTGTATGTGGTTCCTGAGGAAGATTAGTAAGGCTCAGTTATAGTCCCCATTTCCTTAACTGGAACTAGGAGGTCAAGTCATGTCATAGTAGCACTATGCTTCGCATTTACCGAGATTGCTTGTAAAAGCAAGTAAATGTGGGGAGGGGTGTGTTACATTTAGCTACTTTACCTTCATCAATCCTCATATTTCTCCACATAGGTTTCAACTTCATGGGCTCAATATCATATAAACTAATATGTTTGAGAATTTACACAAAGTTTGACGCTAATACATCCATGTTTGTTGCCAAGCCCCAAAATTCATCCCTCCCCAATGTAAAATTTACATTTCCATGAACCTAAATAGGTTCATGGTAAATATCTAACCCTGATAGAATACCCAACCAATGAGTGGCACATGGGGATTAGCATAGGGAACTAATGCCCAAGCTCTTGATCATATAACACTATATGTGATCTTGAGTAAAAGCAAAAGACATTTTCCACCATCCCAAAATAATACACTAGAATGATCCATTTCATCTACATAATAAAAGTCCCAATCGTTGAGAATTTTTAACCACCACAAATTATTTCTTGGAGGTATAAAACACCCAATTTGTGTAATTCCATAAGGTTTCAAATGGCAATTTTTTCTCAAAGGGCTACTCATCCTTCCCATAGTCAAAGATATAACAATCATGGAGCACATCTCCAAGGGGTGTGGGATTCTTTAAAGACACCTTCAATAGGACATCATTTTCCAGATAAAACTTCCTTTTATCATTTCACTTAGTTATTGACATATATGAATTTTTATCCCTTATAACCCTAGAGGTTCTAGAACAATAATTCATACCTAAACCACCTTAAACCCCCATGTCCATACTCCTAGCCTACAAAATTCTTAGCATGAGAATTTATTTGGATGAAAACCCAATTGTGCTACCTTCCTCGATCAAAGTTCAAAGTAAATCCAATGGTCTAGTACCCCTAAGCTTATTAGGGACTTCAATCAACTTCACCACCCCTACATTGATCAATTGAATGGAGGGTGAAACCACCTCAATGACCTTGTTTCCCTAAGACAAAAATAAAAGGATGGAAAGGGAGTCCTTCTTGTTGAGTCCTAAACTCAACTTTATACTTAACACAATATTGATTGTGTTTTCATGAATAATAAGGGAGGAAACTAAAATAAAGTTATCTTTGTCATCAAAGCCTTAGATCTATAGTGGCACAACCTTAAAATTCTTCTATTTCATTCTATTAACATGAACGAGCAATTATGCATAAGGGATTTTGTACAACTCCATCCTCTTTTGATTAATGTGCTTTTAGACTACCTCAACCCTTGTCAACTAAATATCCAATTTTTTCTATATATATATTCAAACTTTAGATCATTTTTACATCTAATATTGATAGTCCCCTGCCCATATGTTAACCTATTTTTTTGACCTAATTTCCTTATTGATATTTGGTTCACGTTTTGCAACTTGATGTTCACGTTGATGACATCTAAAAGGGATTCCCAAGTAATCCAAAATCTAGGTATGAGAAAAAATGTCTTGTCAAGTAAAAATATTCTTTGCCAATCCTTCATGAATATCTAAACTCACAAAAAATTTACAAATAATCACAATCGTTGACTCAATAAAACTTAGGTTTTCACCCATATAATTTCCTATTGCATTGTTCATTTCCTTAAAGACATTTGGTGACTATAATTCCAGTGGCAATCCCAATAACTTAACCCAAACAAGCACCTTATAGAATTATCCAAATTTCTATCAAATGAAGAACACCATTTCTTGGGGATTGAAGGAGTACTCTCCCATACTTACATTACCTTAACATCTTTTATGCATCCATTACACATCGAAAAACAAAATCCACCCACCCTCTAGTTAATACATGAAATTCAGGACAATATCTTAGAGTTGATTCCTAGCTTAGTTTCAACCATTTCTTAAGGGTTTTATCACACAGTTTCTTGCATTGAAAATGGCTAACTAATACAAATTTTTCTAAACTAATGTAGTGGTGCACTTGAATGTAGTAGTAAGCCCAATAACTTGACCCAAACAAGCACACTATAGATATCCAATTTTCCATCAAATGATAGACACCATTTCTTGATGATTAAAGGAGTAATCTCCCAATCTAACATTGTCTTAACATATTTTCTGCATCCATTGCAAACTAAAAACAAAAGACACCCACCCTCTAGCTAATATGTAAAATTAAGGACAATATCCAAAAGTTGATTCCTAGGTTAGTTTCAACCATTCACTAAGGGTTTTATCACACATTTCATTGTCTTGAAAATAACAAATGTTTCTAAACTAATGATATGGTGTGTATGGATGTCATCTCCTAACACCAATTGAATAGGGCTTCCCTTCTTGTGAACTCGTCTCTTACTTCACCTTATATTATGATCAACCCCACTTCTTTCACACACACTCTTGGCTTGAAAATTGTTGAAAAGTGTAACTAGGTTCAGTCTTCATAATGACATGCGTAATTGTGATTTTATGTAATTCATGAAAAGAATAAAAATAAAATTATTGTTGTAATGTTTGTCTCATGGGTTTCATGAGCAAGGAATTTTATTTTTAGTGATGGCTCCCGTTGTGAGCCCTTAGGATTTGTCATCTAGTCATAAAAGTCAATTTGAGTCTATGTCATCTATGAAGGACCCTTCTTGGGCATGTTACATTTTGTATGAGTCATTAGATTAGTATAAATGTTCCTCCAATACAAGCACAAGCACATGCCATCAATTCAGCTTCAAAAGGAATAGTAATGTCTCTTCGAAGGACATGTCAGCTCATCTTCTTATCAAGTCGTCTTATTATCATGGAAAACAACTATAAATAGGCCACTCTGCTTCATTTCAGAGCAAGGATTTTCGGTCAGGTTCTGAAGTCAGAAATTGGTGTGAGGATCAGTGAAAGCGTCAAGAAATACAATCCTATAGCCAGTGAAGTGAAGCAAAGGGAGAGTGAGGTCTGTGATATCAATTAGATTTGTTTTTGGGTTTGTTTTGGGACACACGTGTGAAGAAGGAGGATGAATTTTGCTACAGAAAGAGCTAAGGTGAATTACAGTCCTCTTAGGTAGCCGAGTTGGAAGTAGGATAAGTCTAAGAGGAAGTTGAGGCAAGCTAGAAGGAATCCCTATGCAAAGAAGGCCTAATTCTAGAAGCCCAAAACTAGTGAAGGTCTGAAGCATAAGGTTGCCAAAGTTGAAGGGAAGCTGAGAAGAAGGAAGAAGTAGAAGGTTGACTATGGATCTCATCAAGGAGGCTTTTGTGTCTTGGTCTTGGAGTGGAAAATAGGTCAAGGGTCTTGGTCTTCGCATGTGTCAATTGGAATCTCTATAAGAAGAAGAATTTGTTCGAGTTTTCCCTCAAGTGGGAGAGGTTTTGGCCCTGGCTGATGTCCTATATTATGTCTCTTGTCTCTTTATGGTTTATGCATTGGTAGCTGTTTGATGAAAAAAAACTAATAATCTAAGTAAAGGAAGATCTAAATATAAGAAAGTAAAAATCATTCACAAGTAGTTACTAATAGAAGAGAAACCACTTGATCTCGATGCCCTAAATTTCTAGCCATCTAGTGCATGTGTTGTGAAACTGATGAATTGGCGCATTTGGATATCATCTCCTAATGCTAATTGAACTAGGTTACCCTTGTTACAAACACACCTCTTACTTCACCTTAAATTGTAATCATTCCCCTTTATTTTTCGATTCGCCCCCTGCCACTACTCTCTAGCTTTTGATCCGTTACATTTACACCTTCATTCATCCTTAGCTTTGCCTCTTGAATTATTTTGTATCCTCCCTAAACCCTGGTAACTTACCTTCCCCTAGTGGAGCCAAACACTTCACCACATGATCCTCCTCAATCTGCACAAGCTTTAGATTAGATCACCAACCTAAATTGTTGTTTGCATGTAGAGGAACAATTAAATGTAGAAGACAATTTCAAAAGATATTTTTGAACCTTCAGCATATTAAAGGTTTATTAAAGGAATTTTTAATACCTTCATCCTCCCTATCTTGTTGTCCCATCCTAATTAGATGCTTAACACCATCAATCAAATGTCGCCATGTATGCAAACAATCCTCCCCCTCCATGTTGAATATTAGCCTTATATTGACATGCCCTTTGAGTACACCCTTTGGCAAGTAGGTTAGTTAGGAAAGATTTACACTTTTGCCAATGGAACTTTTTGTTAAAAATAGCAACAAGAAATTCCAATTTATTTTTCCTTGAATTCAATTGTGAATTAAAATTATAATTTTATTCTCATAGCAACTTGTAATAGTTAATTAAGTTAATTTGACTTAATTGACTTAAGAAATTCGAGTTGGAAGTCTATCTAGAATCATTTAGAGTGATCCCTAAATTTTAGGGGCCTAGGTTGAGTTCTTTGGAGTTGTAATTAGATAACTTAGTCTAACTGAGTTATAGTCAGTTAAACTAGTTCTGATTGTTGGAGGAACTAGTAGAGGTCTAGTAATGGATTAGTCCACCAATGCATCCCCAGTACCACACCAACTAACTTAAGATTCACTCATAAATAACTCATGCATGTCAGTTCAGAGGAAGACCTAGTTGAGACTAGAGTGCAAGGACAATGTACTATCAGTTGTATAATTTTCTGAGTTGTACAGATGGTGCATGCAATCAGTTGAGGACCTATGTTTGGATTGCGCAGTTATGGAGGAAGGATTTCTCAATTAAATATGGGCTAATTCTATCAGGAATTGCGCAAGGAAGTAGGGGCTTGACAGACAACAAAATTGGCTAAGTGTTGGCTTGAGTTGGCTTGTGACGCAGTGAGTAAGATCATACTTGTGCAGGGATTGTTCTAGTGTGAACAAGCATTGTATTTTCTTCTCAAATCTTCTGGTTAATGCAATATAAATAGTCGAGGTTTTGAGCAGTTGCTTTCCCTAGAGAAATAATGTGTTATGTGCGATTGATATTCTTCCTCTTTTTGCTTATTGTTTTCATTGATCATTTTTGGTTTTTGATGAGAAGAGTAGAGTAGATTATTGTCTTATGTTTTAGTATATCACATGAGTTGTTGAATCTTACAAAAAAATCTACATGGTATCGAAGCTGAAGGCAGTATAGAAGAGGATATTTTGAGTTTGTTGTGCAGGTGAAAATTGAATTTGTTGTTCACACTTGAGAGTCGACAATATGGCTTTCTACGGTTTGAGACTTGAGTATGCCTTGGAAGGTAGCTCGAATTACATAGCCTGGAAGGATAGGATGGAAGAAATGTTGGAAGACATTGGCCTCAAGGAAATCATTAATCAAGACATTCCTAAGCCTCCAACATCGAATGTTAAAGATCTGACTGAATGGAGAAAGTGTGTGGCAAAGGTGAGGTGGATTATCCTTGAGGGAGTTCGAGACCACATTTTCTTGAGTCTCCATGGCAAGGAAACTCCATACTCAATGTGGAAGGCATTGGTAGACCTGTTTCAGAATAGAAATAACCATAGGAAGTTGGCACTGAAGGACAAACTTAGAAAGATCAAGATGGAGAAGGGAAAATCTATTCCAAAATACTTGGCCAAGTTCACTCATTGTCTTGATGAGCTTGGAAGTGTCAGGATTACTGTTGTCAAGGACGACATGGTGAGGCTCTCTCTTCTATGAATTCCCAAGATTTGGCACAGTTATCAGGACTCTGTCAATGGGAGGGAGAAGCTATCAGATTGGGAACGACTATGGTCGGATTTGGTATAGGGAGATATTCAAAGGAACACCAGAGACGGATCCTCATCAAAGACTGATGATGAGGAAAATTGTGCCTTAGCGGATAAGGCAAAGAAAGGGAAAGGGAGGGTGTCTCATTCCAAATTGGATTCTTGTCATGGAGGTAAGAACAAGGACATATTGAAAGTCAAGTACTTTCACATTCACGAGCTAAGACATTTGCTACAAATTGTTCACTTAAGAAGAAGACCTCAAAAGGAGTAGCAGGTGAGGCTCTTGCCTTATAATTCAAACTGGACTTTACCATCATGGCATGTATGGTGTCATTGATGATTGATAGTGTATGGTACCTAGACAATGGAGCTTCTTTCCACACGATTGGTAACAAGGAGCTCTTCAGTAACTTGGAGGAGAAGGATCTCCAGACGCATATCGAGATGGGTGATGATGGGAGGTATAGTGCTACCAGGCTTGGTATAGTTACCTTTCAGAGAGTTTCGAGTGCTCCCCTCACTTTGCGAGATGTTATGTATTTTCCTGGTTTGAAGAAGAACTTGGTATATGTTTCCATGATGGAGGATAGAGGTTACGATGTGATCTTTAGTAAGGGAAAGGTGTTCCTTTGCCACATAGGCACGGGACAGGTAAAGAGGATAGGGATTCGGGTGAAGAATCTTCACAAGTTGGAGGTAGAATATTGTTCTGACTTGAGCACGAAAGCAGAGAAGGTGCATAGCTGAGACATCGGTGAGTTGTGGCACAGGCAATTGGGTCACTTGCATCATGGCGCTTTGAAAATCATGCAGTAAATTTCTACCAGTCTTCCTAAAGGTACACTATACCAAGTTGACACATGCAAAGGGTGTACTTTGGGAAAATACACCAAAGATTCCTTTCACGACAAAGACAATCGAGCATAAGCGATCCTCGATCAATTTCATTCAAATGTGTGTGGATCGTTCTCGACAACATCCATGTCCAAGCACAAGTATTATGTTATATTTGTTGATGATTTTTCTCGTACATGTTGGATCTTCTTCATGCAGAAGAAAGATCAAACTTTTGCAAAGTTTTGTGAATTTAAATCATTGGTTGAGAAAGATATTGGAAGGAAGGTTA
Source organism: Pinus taeda (assembly GCA_000404065.3). NCBI lineage: Eukaryota > Viridiplantae > Streptophyta > Pinopsida > Pinales > Pinaceae > Pinus > Pinus taeda. Next base: position 5,276 of record APFE030738621.1, on the reverse strand, counting down.
AAGCTCTCAGGAGTGATAACAGTGGAGAGTATGTGTCGAATGAGTTTACAAACTTCTGTACGACATAAGGCAATTGATGAGAGTTGACAACACCCGATAACCCATAGCAAAATGGGGTGGTTGAAAGGAAGAATATAAGCATTGTAGGGGCAGCACGGGCGATGTTGCATGATCAGGGCCTACCACTACACTTGTGCGCTGAGGCATGCAACACAACTGTTCATTTGCAAAACAGAGGCCCTAATCAAATTCTTGGGATGAGTACACCAGAGAAGGCTTTCTCAGGGAAGAGACTAGATGTGGGTCACTTCAAGATTTTTGGGTTGTCAGTATATTTCCATGTGACCAAGGATGCACAGAAGAAGCTTGAGCCAACATCAAAGTTGGGGATATTTGTGGGGTACACTGATACACCTCACAACTATCGAGTGTACTTGTCAACCAGTAGGATGACATTAGTTTGAAGGGATGTAAAATTAAAAGAAGAGAAGGCCTTGAGATGTTCCCTTGAGAGGGAGCTTCAACTACATGTAGTTGAGGAGCTTTTAGATCCTAAGGAGGAGCCTCTGATTGATGTGGAGCGGCCACATGCAAAGGATTCGAGAGTGGAGACATCCACTCAGGCAAAGTCTTCCAGATATGGGAGAAAGCACGCCAAAGAGGCTGACAAGTTATTGCATGATGCGAGAGAGAATGTGGGAGCACCCACATCGCAGAGTAGGAAAAGGAGTCACCTGAGAGGTACACTAGATACATGCCTCTTAAGAGAAGATGTGTTGAGACAGAGCCATCTTATTTTGAGGAGGCAGTGCAACAATCAGTTTGGGTTGAGGCCATGGTTGAGGAGTATGACTCCATTTTCAGGAACAATGTTTGGGATGTGGTCCCAAGACCAGCAGACAAGTCAATGGTGAGTTCCCGATGGATTTACAAGGTAAAGCAAGTAGCGAATGGTAGTGTGGAGAAACATAAGGCCAAGTTTGTAGCCCGAGGATTTTATCAGGTGGAGGGGATTGATTACGATGAGATCTTTGCTCTTGTTGCAAGGTACTCATTAATCAGATCCATTTTGGCACTATCAACGCAGATGGGTTGGAAGATACATCAGATGGATGTAAAGGCAACCTTCCTTAATGGCATGATTGAGGAAGAGTTGTATATTGAGCAACCTAAAGGTTTTGATACCTTTGACTGAGAGTCGCATGTGTGTTGACTCAAGCGAGCGTTGTATGGGCTGAAGTAAGTGCCTCGTGCTTGGTACACTAGGATCCATAGCTACTTCACTAGCTTAGGCTTCACCAAAAGTGAAGCAGATGCGAACCTTTACCATATTGTGGTTGGAGGTAAATTGTTGATTATTGTTTTATATGTCAATGATTTGATTATGACAGGTGATGATAAGTTGATAAAGTCTTTCAAAAAGGATCTTGCAAGAGAGTTCAAAATGAAGGACTTGAGGCTGATGCACTACTTTAAGGGCATGGAATTATGACAAGGTGATGGGGAACTTTTTGTCTCTCATGGCAAGTATTCCAACAAAATACTGGAAAGGTTCCACTTGGAGAGAAGTAAACCCACTGAGATTCCTCTAACAAGTAATTGAAGGAAGGAGAATGCTATTTCCGGTGAAGTGGTGGAAGCTACTATTTACAGACAACTTGTGGGTTCACTCATGTATTTGGTGAACACACGACTAGACAGGTGCTATATAGTTAACCAACTTAGTCAAGCGATGGTTAGGCTGGCCAATTTGTATTGGAAGGCGGCCAAGCATGTGTTGAGATACCTCAAAGGCACTACTCAGTATGATTTATGGTACAAACAGACAGAGGGAGTGAAGCTTCAAGGCTTCACCATTGCATATTGGGCAGGGATCCATCCAACAGGAAGAGCACATCAGGAGGGATCTTTAGTATTGGGTCAACAATTGTTTCTTGGTACAACAGGAAACAAAGATCAGTTGCACTCAGTTCAACATAGGCAGAGTACATGGGTGCTAGTCGAGCAACTTGTGAGGCCATCTGGATGAGGAAGATTCTGGTTGGTTTTTTTGGTCATGAGATGGATCCAACTGTGATTTACTGTGACAATCAGAGTTGTATCAAACTCTCTGAAAAATCCATTTTTTCATGGTCGATCCAAATTCAATATCGTCATCTTCGAGATCGTGTGCAAAGGTGGATTATGTTGTTGGAGTACATTCCCACAGAGGAGCATGATGCAGATATCTTGACAAAGGCATTGTCAAGATGTAAATTCGAGTCACATAGACATGATCGGGGTAGCTGATAATCAATTTATTGTTAAGAGGGAGTGCTAAAAATAGCTACAAGAAATTCCAATTTAATTTGTCCTTGAATTAAATTGTGATTAAAATTGTAATTTTATTCTCATAACAACTAGTAATAGTTAATTAAGTTAAATTGACTTAATTGACTTAATAAATTCGAGTTGGAAGTCTATCTAGAGTCATGTAGATTGATCCCTAAATTTTAGGGGGGCAGGTTGAGTTCTTTGGAGTTGTAATTAGATAACTCAGTCTAACTGAGTTATAGTCAGTTAAGCTATTTCTAAATGTTGGAGGAACTAGTAGATGTCTAGTAGTGGAGTAGTGCATCCCCAGTACCACACCAACTAACTGAAGATTCACTCATAAATAACTCATGCATGTTAGTTCAGAGGAAGACCCAATTGAGACTAGAGTGGAGAGATAGTGTACTATCAGTTGTATAATTTTTCGAGTTGTACAGATGGTGCATGCAATCAGTTGAGGACCTATGTTTGGATTGCACAATTATGGAGGAAGGATTTTCCAATTAAATATGGGCTAATTCTCTCAGGAATTGCGCAAGGAAGTAGGGCTTGGTAGGAAGAAAAATTGGTTAAGTGTTGTCTTGAGCTGGCTTGTGAGGCAGTGAGTTAGATCATACTTATGCAGGGATTGTTCTAGTGTGAACAAGAATTGTATTTTCTTCTCAGATCTTCTGGTTAATGCAATATAGATAGTCAAGGTTTTGAGCAGTTGCTTTCCCCAGAAAATATTGTGTTATGTGCGATTGATATTCTTCCTCTTTCTGCATATTGTTTTCATCGATCATTTTTTGTTTCCTCTGAGAAGAGTAGAGTAGATTCTTGTCTTGTGTTTTAGTATATCATATGAGTTGTTGAATCTTATAGAAAAATCTACACTTTTAAATAATCCACAATGTCATCATATGTCATCCTTGCCAAAAATGGTCTAAAACTTATGCTTCATGCGCAATCTACATGCCCAAGGAAAAATAGGATACCCAAAGGATGCTTCCCCACATTCATGGATTGGGTACTAGTAAACCCATTGGCATAGATTAGTGTGCCTCACACAAATGGATTCACACTAAGTTATCAACAAAGAATTAGAAAAATCCCTAATAACATTAGAAACTATTAGTTGAGTGAACCCCTTGGGATCACATAAGCAAACACAACCAATTAAGCTCAAGGTGTTAGATCAATTGATAACTTGACCAATTTTATTTGAGCACCTACCAACATAGTATTGGCCAAATGCCTAGAAACGTTGACAACAATTGGATGAGGGACCCTTTGAGCTCACACACACATACATAACTAATTAAACTCAAGGGATTAGCTCAATTTCTATATATATATATATATAACACCAAGGGTTGTGGAAAAATATATATTCTAAGAAAAAACTTGAGTGATCCCCCTCTCTTCCCTCAAATATTTAGATAGAGGGTGTTTCAATCACTAGTGACAATAGTGACTGGCAACCCTAAGGAACTTGATCGGATTTGACCTTACCCTAGATGGATGACTCAATCAATATGACCAATCCTTATGATTCTCCTCCCTCAAATATTTAGATAGAGGGTGTTTCAACCACTTGTGACAATAGCGATTAGTAATCCTAAGGAACTTGACTAGATTTGACTTTTCCTTGGATGGACAACTCAATCAATAAGAACAATCCTTATGACACACACACGTGTTTTTTTGAGATAAAAGCTTTCAATTTTATAAATCTTTTATTTATATGGAAAACTCCTCAATGTCTAACCACTTTCTCATGTTTCCTAGACGGTGCCTAAGGTAAGTGTCATCAATGAATACCATGTATATTTAACTTCAACAAAATAGAAGATTTGACCTTATGACTAATGACTTTGACATAAGAAGTCAAACAATTTAAATTGACCCCCTCTCTATATATATTTAATTTAAAAAACAAAAAAACAAAAAACAAAAAACAAAAAAACAAAAAACAAAAAAACAAAAAAAAAAAACAAAAACAAAACAAAACAAAAACAAAACAAAACAAAACAAAAACAAAACAAAACAAAACAAAA
>APFE030738610.1:0-18725 GCA_000404065.3 Pinus taeda | reverse complement strand
TGATACATTTATACGGGGACTTGGCTTCACCAGAAGCAAAGCAGATCATTGTGTGTATTTTAAATTAAATGGTGACCGAGTTATTTATCTGGTCTTGTATGTGGATGATATGTTGTTGGTTGGAAATGACAAAGAAATTATCCAGGATTTGAAGACCCAATTGTCCTCCAAATTCGACATGAAAGATCTCCGTGCTGCAAACTATATTTTGGGCATGGAAATTAAAAGAGATCGGGCAAAGAGGAGCTCTGGTTAAACCAGAGGAAGTATATCGAGACAATATTGCAGAGGTTTAATATGCAGGACAGTAAACCGGTGAAGGTTCTATTCCTGTAGGTTGTGAGGTATCTGTTGAAGCAAGTGTCCCAAGAACATAGAAGAGGAAATGAGGACACGTCCATGTTTCCATACTGCAAAGTGCAAGTCGGTAGCTTGATGTATGCCATGGTCTGTACTAGACCAGACATTGCACATGCAGTGGGAGTATTGAGCAGGTTTATGTCAAAACCAGGGAAGGAGCACTATACAACAGTGAAGCGGGTTTTCAGGTATTTGCGTGGCACTAGTGATTATGGTTTTGTGCTACCAAGGAAGACCAGGATTGGACAGAGTGTTGGATATCCATGGCTTTGTTGATGCAGACTGGGCTGGAGATCTGGATCAGAGAAGATCTACAAGTGGGTATGTGTTTACCCTATTTGGAGGTGCAGTCAGTTGGATGAGTAAGAAACAATCTGTAGTGGCACTATCAACTACAGAGGCAGAATACATGGCAGCCACTCATGCAAGCAAGGAAGCAGTTTGGTTGCAGAGATTGTGTTCAAGTATGGGGTTAGTACAGGGAGCTATAAGGAGAGACGGTGACAGCCAAAGTGCAATTTTCTTAGCAAAGAACACTGCTTATCATTCAAAGAAAAGCACATTGATGTTCAGTATCACTTTGTGAGGGATATGATAGAAGACAAAAAGGTGTTGTTGGTAAAGGTGGACACTTTGAAGAATACTGTAGATGCATTGACCAAATCTGTGAGCTCTGAGAAGTTCTCTTGGTGTAGAGAAACAATGGGCGTTTCAGGGCTGGAAAAATGACTAAGCTCTCCTGTGGCCCCCTGTGGAAAGAAAACAACAAGTGGGAGAGAGTTGTATCTGAGGCATCTACAGAAATATGGAAAGGGAGTTTCCAATTTGGTCCTCTCAAGATAGGTGCTTCAGATATTCTTGTTTTCAAAGTTTCAAAGGCTTTTTGACAATCAGGATCCCATTTGAATTCACAATCTCTTGTAAGCAATTTGAAGAGTGGAGATGCTATTTTAGTGAAGTTTTCTATAAATCTTCTATAGTATCCAGTGAATCCTAACATCTCTTTGACAATTTGGAATAGGAAACTTGGAGATGACTTCAACTTTTGATCTATCAACTTTAATCCCATCTCCTGAAATGTAATGTCCCAAAACAATATCTTCAGTAAACATCATAAAACATTTTTCACGACTTAATGAAATATTTGTCTCTTTACATCTTATAAGTACTTTTTCCAAATTCTCTAATGCTTCTTCAAATGAGTCACCATATATTGTAATATCATCCATATAAACCTCTACACAATCATGGATTAAATCAGAAAAAATTCCTAGTACTGCTCTTTGGAATGTTGTAGGTGCATTACATAATCCAAAAGGAAGCACTCAGTAAGAAAAATTTCCCCATGGACAAGTAAATGTGGTCTTATCTTGATCTTCAGGTGCTACCTGAATTTGATTGTAACCACTAAAACCATCCAGGAATGAAAAGTACTTTTTTCCTGCTAGTGTATGTAATACCTGATCGATAAAGAGCAAAGGAAGTGATCCTTCAAAGTTGCTTGCTTCAATTTCCTTTAATCAATGCATACTCTCCATTTACCATTCTTTTTAGGTACTATAACCAAAGGAGCAACCCATCGGCTATATGAAATTGGATAAATGAAGTTTACATTGAGTAGTTTTTGGAGCTCTTCTTTCACTATCTCCCTAAGGTTTGGATTCATCCTTCTCTGAGGTTGTCTGATTGGTCCACTATTTTCCTCGATGTAAATGTGATGAATACAAGTCTTAGGGTCAATACATTTCATATCAGTATATTCCCATGCAAATGCAGTAGAATGTTTTTGTAAGATTTGGTTAGTTCTCCCTGTTGTGATTTTTCCAAGTTTTTGTTGATATTCAATGTTTTAACCTGGCAAAAATTTCAATGGGGAACCAATGAAATCTATCCATAGAGTAAAAGACATTTTCTAGATGATAATACTCAATGTCAGAATCCAACTGAAAATTGTGGGTGGGGTATATTCTGAAGAATATTTCAAAAATTTTCTAATGTATTCAGAATTGACTTCTTCACTGATTTCAGAAATGGTAAGACAGGTTGTAGAGTGTCCTCATCATTGACCCAAGCAATTATCTCCTACTTCTGTAATGTTTTGTTGGAGATACAAATTGAATTTCTTTGTCAATTACGATCAGAAATGTACATATCCCTAGATCTACAACTAATGAAAGCGTCAGCTGTGGCTAGCCAAGGTCTTCCTAGAATGAGTGGATGCCCTCCTAGATTACTCTTGGGAGTCAAAATCATGAAATCTACTGGATATTCCCAATAATCTAAGGAGACTGAAATATCTTCTAATACACTATCTAGTTTGATTATAGATCGATCTGTAAGTTGCAGTAAGGTGGGTGTAAAAAGAATATTAGGAAGTTTTAGCTGTTCCATAGTCTATCTACTCATAATGTTGATAGAAGCCCCTAAGTCAATAAAAGTATTTGGAATTTCTACCCCATTGATATGTGTCTTGACAATTGGACTACCGGGATCCACATACTTCTGCATGGCAAATTTCCCATCATGATATCTGCAATTTTTCCTACCAGGTGGATTCTTCTTGTATCTCTTGGTTTCCTTCCTGTTCTTTTGAGACTCAACTCCTTTATTGTTTTTTCTAGAATAGGAATATCTCTAATGGCTTGTAGCAAGGGAATCTTGATACAAAAATTCTTTAATTCATCTAGGAAATCATAGTGAGGCAACAAGGTTTGTTTTTCCACTCCTTTGTCAATTTGTAACCTTTCAGGAAAAGGAGGTGTGGATGAAGATGCAGGTTCCTCAACCATAGGAGTTGTGGGGGTTGACTCTTTTTTCTTTTTCCTTTTGAGTGTTTGGTTTTTGAAGAGATGCTTCAGAACCTTTATTGGCTTCAAGAGAATCTTCCTCGGAAATACTTTGCTTTTGAGTATCTATAGAAGGTTTTTCTAAAACTCTACCAGATCTGAGTTGTACATCATTGAGAGGAACAATAATATAGGTAGTAGATTGTTGTCCTTCTACCATGTAAGCATTTTGAGGATTTTTATTATTGGGATTTGGCAATGGCTGGGAAGGTAATTGATTTGATTTTTGTTGGAATGGAAGCAAGAGTTGAGAATTTTGTTGAGGAGTTTTTTGTTGTTGTGGGAATGGTAATGAAAGTTGAGGATTTTGATTTGGAAGTTGTGGAGCTTGTTGATTTGGAAAGGATGGAGGATATTGATAAAATTGAGCAAATCTCCCATAAGGATTTTGCATACCTTGTACCCATGATAATATGGATTTTGAGATTGGGGCCAAGGTTGTTTCCAAGGATTCCAATTTGGCGGGGGTTGAAAGTTCATAGGATTATTGAACCCTTGATTTTGTTGCCCCTGCCATGGTCTCCTTGTAACAAAACAGAGAGATTCTATTGAATTTGGATCTTCTTGAAAGACAAATTTGAGGCCAGGAATTGAAGGACAATCCTTGGTCTCATGGCTTTCCGAGCAAATAATACATGTTTCTACAACTTTTGCATCCAAGGGACATTCCCTTAGAGCATGTGTATTCCTACATTTTGGACAAAATATGGCCAAAGCGTCAGCTTCTACTTTCTGCTTGTTTTGTATTTTAAGGGTGTCTAGTTGCTCGCTAAGGCTCCCTAAAATATAAGTTTTGAACTCATCAAGCATATTTCCAATCTCTGCCCTACTTACCGAACTGGTTGTAGATTTGTTTGCTCTAATCAGAGAAGGATCTCTAGGCACTTTTGCAGTTTTAGATTTTCCTCTCGAGAGATGGACACATAGTTCTGCTATGTCATGAAGTGGAAGCTGAGAGATATCTCCCTTTCCCATCATGTTTAAAATGTCTATCCATTCATCTCTAATGGCTTTCAATAGAAGGGCTTTCAAGGTTTCCTCATCTAGATTACTCATTTTTGCTCTCTTTAAGTTGTATTGAAATCTTTCGAGTAGATCCTCCAAGTTTTCATCTTCTTTTTGCATCATCTTGAATACCTCATTCTTATGATTAGTGGGCATGCAATAGTCCAGGTATCTATCCAAAAATGTTTGTTTCATATCATTCCAACTATTAATATACTGAGTGGCTAGTCCCATGGACCATTTCAAAGCAGCTCCTTTTAATGTTGAAGGAAACAGTTTGAGTTTTTGAGAATCTTCCATATAATCATAGGTTCGACACAAGACTTCAAACTCAAATAGAAATGTTTCAAGATCCTCACTTCTCAACCCATGAAATTTTGGGAGGACAGATGGTGAAATATTTTTCATTGTTGTATGGGTTTCCTCATCGACTATAGGGAATCCAAATGAGTTATCCCCATCCCTATTGCCTTCGTTGTTACCTCTTCCTCCTCCATTTCCTCTTCCATTGTTTCCTCCTCCTCTACCTCTACCTCCACCTCTAAATCCATCTACTACTTCTTCTATCATGATAATTTATTCAGAGTCCTCAGACTCCTCTAGTTCTTTTATTAAGGGAGGATGAGAGGGAGTTTCTTCCTTCTCTTCTTAATGTGATTCTACTTCTTGAATTACAATATGTTCCCCTGTAGAAGTAAAGAAAGGGTCTTCCTCTAAATGAGATTTGGTAGATGGTGTAGGAGAATCCTCTAATTTAGCTACTCCTTGAATTCCAGGAATCTTAAGGCTAGGGGTAGATGGTGGTGAATCTTTTCTATGCCTTAAAGAAGATGGAGTTGTGAAAATCGAACTCTTGGCTCTAGCTATAAACCTTCCCCTAGAATCTCTTGCTCTATGCATGTCATTTTTTTTTTTCAAGTTGGGCTAATAATTCTCTTTCTGATCTTCCAGGTCACACTGGGTGCAAGAAGAGAGCATACTTAAGAAATCATTGAACCAATAACTCTCTTTTCTAATCCTCCAGATCACACTAAGTGCAAGAGGAGAGCATACTTCAAGAAGTTATCAATTTTTCCCTTCCTTTTATTGTTTTTTTTTTTAGGAAATTGGCTACCGAGTTACACTTCCTTGGCAACGACGCCAAAAATGTTTTGTCAATTCAGAGTGTCCTAAATTGCTGTATTAATTGTCAATCTGGGAGTCATAAACTGTTGAAGTGCGGCGCACTATCTGTGCAAGATAACCTATTTCTTATTTTTTGTTGTTTTTGAGTTTTTGTTTTGTTTTGGGTTTATTTATGTTAATTCCCTTATGTGAGATGGAAATTTGAAAAGACAAGTATGATATAAATGTTCAAGATAATGATGTCTTTTAAAATGGTTTTCAAAACTTCAAAATTTCTAAAAACATGAAATGATGAAACTAATTCTTGAAAAGAGAGTGAAAATGTGCCACTATTATAATTAAACAATGGTGAACTAGTGACCATGAAACCCATTATCCTTGCTGCCATGAAAATATAAGAAAAACTAAACTCAAAGAAATCTAAGAACTGCAAGAAAAGTAAACTAAAATCACATTACATCAACTCATATTCTGACCCCTCACCATTCAACTCGCTCTGGCTTTAGGAGGTAATCATAAACAACTTGAGCAATTTGATATCTAATTTGTAGAAAATAAAACTAATATCAACCTACACACTTCATACTTCAATCCCTCACCATTCGACTCGCTCTGGCTTTAGGAGGTAACTGAGAATGTCATGAGCAATTCAATAACTAACTTGCAGAAAAATAAACTAATATCAAACTACACACATCATACTTCAATCCCTCACCATTCGAATCGCTTTGGCTTTAGGAGGTAACTTAGAATGTCATGAGCAATTCAATACTAACTTGCAGAAAAATAAACTAATATCAAACTACAGAATTCATACTTCAATCCCTCACCATTCGACTCGCTCTGCCTTTAGGAGGTAACTGAGAATGTCATGAGCAATTCAATAACTAACTTGCAGAAAAGTAAATGAGCAAAATTGAAATAAATAACACAATGCTGGAGCTAAAAACTAAAGGAAATGAAAATCAGCAGAAGGACAAGAATGATCCCATGTCATTAGTCATTAGAAAACTATATGCTGCCCAGGCTGCCTATTGTGATCTGAAACAAAAGCACTGATCAGTTAAAAATGTGAAAAACTATGGACATCTATCAAGCATTAACACCATAAGAACTGTGATACATATACAAGTGAATAATTATGGCATAAGAACATAAAGAAATGAAACATGAAACTTTACAATAATAAGCAAGACCTCGGCCTATGCAGGGGCCCTTTGGACAATCCTCGCACAGTCAACGATCAACCACCAATTGGGCTCAAAAACAAAGACTTCTCATGTATTAAAATGCAGTCACAACACAGTGATAAAGTATGGCATAGTGGGTTCCTTTATAGTCAAAATTACATCATCAAAAAGCTAACTAATATGCATATCAGAATGCATTATTTATAATAGAGAATAATATAACTGTTTTCCTACCTTCGGTGCTGATACAAGACATGTAAACAACCACGTCCCGAGTTTTAGCACTATGGCTGCCGTGAGGATTCAATCTTGGGAAGGTGGATGTTGGATCCAATTCATGGAGTAGTCCACAAGTGTTAACTTGTCCCCCGAGATCTAGGAACAACCACGCAAAGCTTCACGTGGTGAAAGGCAGAGTTTTATCACCGTAGGACTCTTGAGTTGACAACCATTTTGCCCACTGTTGACTATGGCCTTTTCTAATGAATTCGACTGAGCCAATAGGACTCGGTCGATGTCCACGTCGGTTGCAACTTGCCCATGTGGCTAGATTCTCCTGAAGACGCCTGCAATATAGACATTCAAAAAATAGCTGCAGAAAGTTGGGCTGGCTGCAGAAAGTGAAAAGATTCCGCAGATTATAAACAAAAATCTAGTTCAAATAGCAACACAAACACATAGTCAAGAAACCATTTTAAATGCCCTTTTTAAAACTGTTATGCAATGATACTGATGATTTAGTAGGTTCATATGAATGGAAAGAAGCTTGAAAAAGGTGTAGGAAAGATGCAATTTTGGGACTCAACAAGGCTTCCTCCCAATAGTCCTCAATCCCAACCTTGCAATCAAAAGGTCTAAAATCGATACTTTGGCACCATTAAAGTATATTTCAAGAGTAAAAAATCCAACCCCTTTCCCTTTGAATGTATTTCTTTTATAGGCCAAGGATGGAAGTTTGAGATCCATTAAGGTAGGATATAGATACACAATGGATGGCATATGATCAACTATGGTAGGGATGAGATCCATCATGGTAGGAGTTAAAGCTCATTATCTTCACCTCATGGAAAGGTAACTTCACAAGGCTTCTAGAATGGAAGATTCATATTTCTTTTTAACCCATGTAAGAAGACTGTCACAATTTTTATGAAGGAAAGTAGTGGTGACATTGCTACTTGTTTATGAGGAAAGTTGTAGTGTTGCAGGTTTATAACACTCTCACATGCATCTATCTTCACAAATATGGTTTTTGAGGTATGTAGTCTAGGATTCCTATACCTCATGGAAAGGTAATTCTTCCACATTTCTAGGGGATTGATAACAAGGGTTCTTTAGATGGAGAAAGATCTATATTTGACATCATTTGCACGGGTGTGACAAATTGATGTGTAACACATGTGGAGTAGAAATCAGATGGATTGTCACACAAGGAACCATGCCCTATGTAGAATGGATAGGTTTGGGTGATGTAGTAGCTGATATGTCTATTAATTTGGTAGTATGGACAAATGATTTGGATGTGGCATTGTTTGGTAGTTCACATGGCTATTTAAAATGGCATGATGATGTTTCACAATGGTGAAAAGGAGCTAATGTGGCAGTATACATGTAGCCCATTGTACAAAGAACATGGAATCTAAATATCTGAAAATATATATGTTTAATTAAATGGGTCTGTTAGGATATTTAGATGTTGACTTACTAATTTAGAATTTTTCTTGGATCTATATGGACCCATAAGTTTTTGACTTTTTAGATGAACCCAAAAGAGGGAAAGCCAAAATATTAAAGACTCAAAGCTTTTAATAAAGGGGATTTTATGAATTTGTCTCAATTTGGATGTGAGTTGGGTAACCTAACATGTTTTGTTGTGGACATGGCCTTGTGCAATGGTGAAACATGGGCATGGATCTACCACATATTGTGACATGTTGATGGTATACATGTTGACATGGCTCTAAGTGAGGCAAATCTTACAAGGATCATAACTTTGGATCTAAAGTTTTGAATCGAATGAAACTTATATCATCAGAAGATCTTGACAAGTAGAATGTGATTATGATCTTGGAAAATTAATTTATGGTGGTTAAAAATACAAAAATTTTGATCACCTCATGTCCATAGAGTAACCTTGGATGTTGGTTCTATACACTTGATACCCTCAAATAAGCCTCGAGGGGAATGTGTGTCTTACACAATTTCTATCTAATCCAATATTATTTGAAGTGGTATGAGTAAAGGTTATAAAGGTGTCCAAATATGTCATAACTTGTATTTTTACATGTATTCTTCCTTGAGTATAGTTTTACCCTTTGAATGATAGATCTTTGGGTGATTTAATCACATTAAAACATTTCCTGACCCCCCAAAAAATTATTTTTGTGTTCCTTAATGATCCAGGTATATGTCGATCGAAACCTACCTCTTTTATTAGCTTAATGGTTCTCTATATTCTTTGTTTGTTTTCCTATATTTTTACAGGTCTCAAACTTCTAGGTCCATGATGAGGCCCTAAGTAATATTTTTTTCCATTAAGAGAGCCAAGTTTCCTTAGCATACTCTAGCCCTATCTAAAATTTGCAATGCTTGGCCAATTCTTTCTAACAAGCTACTTTGCAACCCAAATAAATATTATATGAATAATTTTCACCCTTAGGAAGTTGATATACAAACTAACCATGTTGAGGGCTGCAAACCTTTTGGTAGATTATCTTGTATGTCTAAGGTTTTGGACCTATAGGATTCTTTACGCCATTATTTTTTCCTCTTGTAGTATTTTTTTTGTGAATGAGCATAGTCACCATCTCCCTCCCTTCAAGCATAAGCTACCACCTTTCTAGCTAGTTTGTGGTATACAATATTTTGTTATTCTATATATTAATATAATTTGGGATCTAGTTGAATTTGTACCTAGTTATCATTTATATAATGGCCTAATATATAGGTAATCTCTCCTTGATCATGAGGAAATAAAATATCATGTTCAAGAGATAGAAAAGAAGAGATACACTTAACCGATCTCCTTTCTATGTAGGATATCAATTATTAAGTGCAAAAGAAGGATGAGAGATGGAGGCTCTATAATTAATTATATAACCCTAAACAAAATCACTATTAGGAAGAATTATTTTATCCCCTAGATTAAAAATATTCTTAAACAACTTAATGGTGCCAAGTTAATTTTTTAAGATTGATAAAAATTATGGCTACTACCAAGTTCCAACTGAATGAATCAATGTATAGAATATTGTTGAAAAATGCACAAATAAAGTCTCAATTTGATTTTTTCTTTCTCAAATTGAGAAAAAATGAATTTCCACATCAATTACAACTGGGGTGTAGTTAACTTGTGCGAAATGGCTTGCGTCACTTAGTTTACAAAATAAATTCGAGTTAGAGGAGTTTGATTTTAGTTAAGAATGTGTGATTGCTAATTTCTGGCAATCAATGTTAGTTATTTCAATTTGTTTTTAGTTAAAATAGTTTTAACTTAGTGATCATCAAATTAACTGATCAATTAGCCCAAAATAGCTAGTGCATGCAGAGAATTCGAATTCCCTAGTTGTGGTGGAGATTCCAAGGTAGTGTAACATTAGTTGTAGACTAGCCTTGAGTGTACAGGTGTTGCATATAGTCAGATGATCAACCTTGGGAATTGTGAAATCCATTGTCAAGAAATTCCTAAATAATAGGGGCCTAATATCTCAAGGAATTGCATAAGGAAATAAGGGCTTAAGCAGAGGTGGAAATTGACTAAGTCTGGGTCAAAGCTTTTTAGTGAGTAGAGATATATGTTATTCACTTACATGTTGTGCTCAGTCGAGCAAAGAAATTGTAATACATCTCTATTCATCATATTAATGAAAACAAAGATAATGGTTTATTATAGATTTTTTTCCCTTGGAAAAACGTTGTGTGCATATGTGTTATTTCTCATTGCATGTTTGTGATTGATGTTCTAAATTATGAATTAAATTTTTCAAAGTAGTAGAGTAGGTTTGTGTCATGTGATTTTGATTAAAACTTCATGAGAAGTTACAAATATACACCATAATTTCTACATGGTATCAGAGAAAGATTCACTAGAATAAGAATTTTGAAGTTGTTTCTTAGGATGTTTGAATTTGCAATTCACTGTAGAAGGACCTCTTCAAAGTTGGAAGAATGGCCTTCAATGGATTGAGATTAGAGTATGCCTTAGAAGGAACCTTAAATTTCATTGCATGGGAGGATCACATGGAGGCAATGTTCGATGAAAATGACTTGCTAGAGTATTGTTAGAAAATTATATATATTACAGAGCAATGGAAAACATAAAATATTGCAGAAATAAACACAGAAAATGCATAAAACAAGAGAGACACGGATATACGTGGCTCACCCAGTTTGGGCTACGTCCACAGAGAAACAGCCAGTCCTTCTTTTATTATATTATCCAACAAACTGAATAGATACAACCTACAATAGATCCGTTGTAACTCCCTCTTCACTCTCAATCTCCTCTCTTTTCCTCACTCTGAATACAGATATCCATAGATGCAATACAATTTCCTCACATATAGCGAGGGGTTGCCTTCTAGGGTAAAATACCCTAAACTAAACATAACTTCTACCATCAGATCATCTGCCTAATGAACGACCCAGATTGGCTATAAATTACTATACTTTTACAAGGAAATTTTACATCTTTTTTTAGGTTCGTGGGTGCTGCCCCGAACCCCCATCGGGGGATCGCTAGCCCCCGAATCCCCTAGCCGGGGGGGATTGCCCCACCGAACCCCCGCAGGGGGGACAAGTCCCTCCCGCACCACCCCATGTGGAGGGGTGTATAATCTTCCTAGGGTATACATCCAACTGAAACCTTTGAATATAGAAGATAATCAGGGTCCACACCCAACAAGTATATCAAGAGAGATGTTGCAAAGCTGGTAGATTCTGATGCACATAACCTATCCCAACATAATAAATATGTAGCCAGAGGGATGATAATAATATTAAAGTGAGTGTAAGACCACATTGTCAAAAATATGCATGGGAAATAAACTCCTTATGCAATGTGGTAGGAACTGACACATTTGTTCCAAAATAGTAGTGATGATAGGAAACTGATGCTTAAGGATAAGCTTTGAAATATTAAGATGCAAAACAATAACACTATTCAATAATATCTGAGCAAGCTCACTCAATTTCATGATGAGTTTATAGGATTTGGTGCTATTATTTCATATGATGACTTGGTAAGCATAACCCTTCTTGTACTTCCCAAGAGTTGGCATAGCTACCAAGATTGAGTGAACATGAGGGAGAAACTACCAAATTGGGAATGCTTATGGTTTAATTTGGTATAGGAGGCAATAAGTTGAAATAGCATAGATGGAACTTCCTCCAAGGGCGAGAATGAAGTAAACTTTGCACTAGTTAGAAAGGGAATGAAGGGAGAAGTGAAGAAATTGCAAACCAAACTAGAATCCAACAAAGGGGATAAGGAGAAAGATTTTTCCAAAATTAAGTGCTTCAATTGTCATGAATTCAGGTAGTATGCCACGAATTTTCCACACAAAAATTCAAGCAAGAATAACTTAGGAGGAGAAGCATGTGAGGATTTCGCTTCATATTTCGAGCTTCACTTCACCCTAATCGGATGCATGGCCATCAAAGTGGTGAGGAGCATGTGGTACTTAGAATTTAGTGCCTCGTTCCACATGAAAAAGTGTGGAGACTTTTTAGTGACCTAGAGGAGAAAGATCTCCATATGCACACCGAGTTGGGGGATGAAAAAAGGAACGTGTCTGGGATTGGTATAGACAACTTTCAAAGGGAGTTGGGCTCACCTCTCAGACTCAAGGTTATCATGTTTGTTTCAGGCCTAAACAAAAATCTCATCTATGTTGCGGTTTTGGAAGACCATAGTTATGATGTTATGTTAAGAAAATGGAAAGAATTCTTGAGACACATAGCCAGGGATAGGTGATGCAGATCGGGGTTCATGTGAAAAACCTCTATAAGCTATATGTGGAAGATTGTGTTGCATTAAGAAATAAGGTGGAGAAAGTGCAAAGCCACGATGCCAGTGAAATTTGAGACATAATACTTGGCCATTTGCATCATGGTGCATTGAAGATTATGTAGCCAATAACCACTGACCTCCCCAAAGGAGAACTGGAGTAGCAAGATGTATGAAAAGGATGTACTTTAGGGAAGTAAATAAAATCCACATTCCATGATCGAGAGAGTAAATGAAATGTAACATTGGAAAGGATCCACTCATGTCTATGGACATTTCTTAATAGCCTCCATTGGTAGAGAGAAATATTTTGTCATTTTTATTGATGAATTCCAAAGGAAGTGCTAAACCTTCTTCATGTAGAAGCAAGATGAGACATTCCTCAAGTTTGTAGAATTCAAGGCACTAGTTGAGAAAGAAACCAAAAAGAAGGTGAAGGATCTTAGGAGTGATAATCGAGGTGAATACATTTTGAATTAATTAAAGAATTCATGTGTGAAAGAAGGCATTCGACAAGATTCTACAACACCCTACTGTTAAGAAATTTACCCAAGAACATAATTTAATTACCGGAGAATTACTGAGAGAAATAAATATAAAATTAACCAGCAATAACCATAAACACATAAATACACATGTTTATCAGGGAAAACCCCAAATCCGGGGAAAAACCCAATCATAATGAAATTTCATTATCCTTGGCCAAAACCCTGGCCAATCCGGCCAAGTGAGCCTTCACCGCTCACCTCCAGGCCATGCATTACAATGAAGTCCTTCCAGCCTTTTATAGGCTCCATTACATATAATACCACGGGCAGAATACCATGGGTGCACAATACCATGTGCCCCAAAACCATCACTATTTAACCTCGTCAACTTTTGACTCTATCCTGAGTCAAGTTTACCTAACAATTCCCCCCCTTAAACTTGACTTGGGGTTCCTTGACTAACTCCAGCCAAACCTGCTAAGTGAGACAATCTCGCTCACTCTAGCTCTTAACCCCCTCAAAGTTTTTTTTTTTTTTTACTTGGGGTATTGTTAACCTGACATCCCCCCTATCACCTAGGTCTAACCCAGACTTTATCGGTGATCACCAAGGGGTACACATGCCTTACCAGGTCTTACAGTAGTATGCCCATTTACATGCAATAATTTTGACTTCATTGATTATTATTTATTTTTTTGTTTACTGCTACTGTGATTTTGATCCATCCTCTCAACAGGTGATGGGTTCAATTCTTGATCCCATCAGATTTCGCGTTTTCATGCTCGCTGAATTCATTTTTCGTGCTTGCTTCCTTGATCTCGCATTTCAACTCCTGCAATGCTTTCCTCTCTGATTCCTTCAAATCAGAAACGAAGTTTCTCTACTCCTTGAATGAAGTCAGCCATGGCTCAGGACTGCTCTCTGCAACACCATTTCCATTGGGCTAAAATAAATGCTTCATTGAAGGCATACATTCGAAGCCCAAAACCTCAACCATGGCTCTGATACCAATTGTTAAGAAATTTACCCAAGAACATAATTTAATTACCGGAGAATTACTGAGAGAAATAAATATAAAATTAACCAGCAATAACCATAAACACATAAATACACATGTTTATCAGGGAAAACCCCAAATCCGGGGAAAAACCCAATCATAATGAAATTTCATTATCCTTGGCCAAAACCCTGGCCAATCCAGCGAAGTGAGCCTTCACCGCTCACCTCCAGGCCATGCATTACAATGAAGTCCTTCCAGCCTTTTATAGGCTCCATTACATATAATACCACGGGCAGAATACCATGGGTGCACAATACCATGTGCCCCAAAACCATCACTATTTAACCTTGTCAACTTTTGACTCTATCCTGAGTCAAGTTTACCTAACACCATGTATGTCTAGACTCTGGTTGTGTGTGAGAGAGGGGAGATCACATAAATAATCCATTATCAAAAGATTAAGTTAAAGCACAACATTCCAAGGAGAATTTTTTTAAAATTTTATTACATACCTCAGAATGTTTGAAAGGGCATAACTGAAGCTTCCCTCTCCTTCCACACTTCATTAAATATTCCCCTTTTCCAATGCAGATGTGGCCTGTAGAATCACAATAAGCAAACGTAATATGAAAAGTAAATTTAATGAATTAAAGTAGATTTGTTATACCTCATGCAAATGGACTCTGAGAAATTGGATTCATTCTCTACAAAAGATTATATAGCAATATCTAATCACATTTTTAACTGAAACAAAGGTAAATTGGATTCATGCTCTTCAATAGATGATATAATGAGATCTAATGACATTTTCAACTCAAACAAAGGTAATTTGAGTAAGCTCAAGCTCCAAAATGATGGCATCCAGCTTCTGAATGGCAGTTATTGTATATATCTAGCTAGAGGATATAACATAAAGATATTTGCTATATGTGAAGATAAAAAAATGAAAAGAATGTGAAATTTTGACCATTAACTATAAGTTCATTTCAAGGACTATATCAAACCATAACATTGTTATCAAGATAATCAACTCACTCATGCTAGTATGCTTCTAGTAGTTTCATGATAAAAATCAAACTCAATAAACTTCAAACAACATAAATTAACCAACAATATGTCTTTGGTTGGTTACTGTTGAAGCCCCAAAAATCGGGTTGACAACAAGGGGGATACTCACCCGGTCCGGACCTTGGTTGACAGCTCCTTATCTGTTTGGTATAGTGAGTCCGACTGGGGATAATGGGACCAGTTTCCCAATCTAAGGGTGTGTGTGTGTAGAGTTGGATGTTGCTGATCTAAAGTTCATATCTAAGCTACTTTAGTCTAACTCTATGCTATTGTAATCTAATGAAAACAACACATCTAATCTATGCTAACCCGAGATATAATTCTTCTATTATGCGATCTAAAGAGATTGCAAACAATAGCTCGTAATAAAGATCATTCAGCAATTATAAGAATAGAAATCAGTTAAGATGAACCACTTTGCATAAAAAGTTAGGCAAAACAGTTGTGAACAACATATCGCATAATAAGTTATTCACACATTAAACATAAATAAATGGATCCACCGTAAAAAAGTGCCAAATGGTAACACAAACATTCATGTAATAACATATAAACAACTAAAAATTGTATATTGCTTTAAGAATATAAGCAAAAATGATCAAGAGATAAAAGTACCATTTATGACTGGTCCTACTCACAAGCTTCAAGCAACAATGATTTACCTTTCCTTGTTCTAACATCTACCAAGAGTACAAAAGTGCAACATCAGTAGTAGATATCAAATGCAAACATCAATAAATCTTGATCCTTCCATTCATCAAAACCTCCTTTAAGGGTGCAAAAGTGCATGTTCTAAGGATAAGTTTTTGACAAATTTCTGGACCCCTCTCTAAATGCATGAGAAGGGTTTAAATACTGTTAACTAAATAACCTAATTACACAAATTTAGGCTACGGTTTTTTAAATGACCGCCCTCTTTCTAAGAAAACTTATTTCTAAAAATCGAATCTAATTCCTAACTATCTTTGTATTTACTCCTTGATGTTGCAAGCATTCAACATTTGCCTAAGAAGAGTCGGCTGGTTGCTTTCCTCTTTTGTTTGAGTCAAGCAAATAGGAATGGCAAGTGCTGGCACTATTTTTTAGTAAATTAGAAGATATTTTTGGGGATCATTCTCTTGCCAGGTGATTTCACTGCGTATATACTTGGTAACATCCCAAATTTCCCTCAAATTGCTTTTGCTTTTGCTATCTTGGCTTCCAGACTTGCGAATGACTCACTTCTTTGATCCGGGCCTTTGTGGTGTGTTTTTTGTCTGTAGCACCTTTTCCTTTTCCAGGCGTAAGCTTTTTCAGAATTTTGTAAACATGCTATTTTTTGTAAGCTTTTTACCTTGAGTGTTGGATCGCCTATTGATATCAGCATCTATTCAGTAATGCTCTAGAACCTGTGGTTCCGCTGCATGCAGTATTCGTTTATGAGGGCACCTCTTCTCTGTCTCCGAGCATTGATGCTTTCCCTTTTTCCTTAGATGTTTCCTGTTTTTCATTCCTACAGTTCACGCAAAGGAAAAAGAGTTACAACAATAAATATTGACGCGAAAACTCTAATCTCTACGAATGCATAAAATAATGCCACCCATTGTGAACTGACTCTTCGAAAAACATAAAATTGTCCTTCATTAACACTTTGGCGTACGTTCATTAATTTCGTTTAAGGCGCGCGCCCAATTTTTTGGTTTATGGACAGCTTTTCTTGAATGTTGAGCCGAGGAAAATTTGCAATGGGCAGTTCCTGCAACTTGTATTTCATTATCGCGTTATCGCATTTTCGTCAAAATCGCGATATCACAGATTGCAGATCGCAGCTCGTATCATCTCAGCATCGCAATTATCGCAAGATCGCATTTATTGCAAGATCGCAGATCATGTTAAACTATTGTGTGCTGCTTATGCGATGTCGCATATCGACCATCGGAGAATTATCAAGACCTTCATTTATGGGCGCTTCTTGATGTATGCGATGCGATGGATTTCGCGTTGCTTTTTTCGCATTTTTTATTGTGCTCATAAAGAAATGTTTTACTCTCTTCTCGCGATGTGATATATTTTTAAGGAGTACAATACAAAAAGAATTTTTTGAATTTTTTACTAAGGGTCCCCATTTGTTTAATGTTATTACTAACACTAAATAAGGAGGGGGGTTGTTGGTGGCCACAACAATGGCGATTCACTTGGAAGAACCAGTTATCTCTGCTTCCCTATTGAAACTTACTTCCAAAACAGAAAAATTTTCATAAATCTAAACTTTGTTATGGACAAATAGAGTACATTATGCTTTATTCTATCAATGATATTCTATTTCAACCTCTCTTTATTCTAATTGTTTACTTCCTCAGACTTGTCCTTGTATTTACATAAGCCATTACTTGGTCTTGTAAGGATAAAATAAAGTCTTCTCTGTATGCCAACCTTTAAAATATGCTCGTTTGTCGTAGGTAGTTCCTCTACTGCCAGCAGGCGTCCATAGCCTCGACAGGGTTACCTGTTACCTAGTAATGATCCTTTATCCTGCTCAAGGTGATCTACAACTTTCAAAGGAAAAACCCGCATTTGCACTTTTCTTTGGTTTTGTTTTTTATTCTTTAAAGAACAATGTCTTGGTTTGGTAGCCAAATTATGACACAGTCATACACTTGATTTACTCTCTTGCTGAACAAGTTGGCTCGTGATGAGACCCCTTGTCTTTTGATTTTAACAATCTTGAGTCATTGCCCTGTTTTGATGGACAGTATTGGCAAATTCAGCAAGTTATAATATATGTGATCATGATAAGCCAGCTCGTGATGAGACCTCTTATTCTTTAAGATATAGTGCTTCTTGGGTTGTTCCTCTGAATGTTGCGATTTTCTTTAACAGGGAGGAAGTCATTGCTTTCCTTAAAAAAGCTTTGGACGACAATAATAGAGTTTGAAAATAACTTCTTTATAGAGAATCCCTATTTTGTTATTGATACCTTTCATTGTGCTGATATAAAACAATTTCTTCGCTAAAGCTTGCTTTCGTCAAAATTTTTTGGAAGTTGAAACTAGCATCATATCTAGGCTAAAGTTTTTAACTGTATCTGTCAATAATAAAGATCAAGTTCTTTAAAAATTTTGTCGTTTATACAAGAGGAAAGCTCAAAATCTTTAAAGAGAATTGGTGTCTTTTCCATGAATAACTATAGTAACCATTCACAACTGGTTTTATTATGAAAAAGAAAAGAAAAATAAAACTTATTCTAAAAAATAGAAGAATAATCTTCTATGGAAAATATATTTTAAAGATTTGTCCATTAACAGGCAGAGAATCCCTTCTACCTGCTAAATCCTGTAATACAAACGTTGATGGACCTATGACTTCAACAATCTGAAAAGGACCAAGCCACATCTTTTGAAATTTTGTATGTTTGCCTTTTTCTTCATGTGCCTTATCCCATTTTAAAACTAAATCTCCCATTTGAAAAATTTTTCTGGTCATTATGTTTGAATCAAAAGAGGATTTTATTAGCGTTTGATGATGAGCATGGGTTTTCTTAGCTTGTTCTCGTTGTTCTTCTAATTTAATTATTTCCATTTGTCTTAGTTGTATGGAGGAAGTAGGTACTTCATCAATGTATTGTATTAAAGACAAGGAGGGAATGACTAAGTGAGTTGG
>APFE030738607.1:0-15212 GCA_000404065.3 Pinus taeda | reverse complement strand
TTCAGTGGTAGTCTTTGCTGGCTGAACTACCTTCACCGCACTTAACACCGTAACCATTTGTTTCTATAGCTACAAATAATTTTTTGTATAAATAGAACTTCCAACTCCACCGAGTGTCCTACTGGGTTGCTTTGTGGTCCTTTTTTTCTCATTCAATTAATTTATTACACTTTTATTTCTTATAAGTCACAAGTAGGGGTTCTAGAAGAATATAATTTGAAAAATGTGTGCCTAAAAACACTAGAATAAAGCATTAAACCCTTTGATCTCTCTTACTTAGTCTTCATAGAGTTTTGGTCTCTTGTCTAACACTCCACTTAGTCTATGAAATAGAATTGTACTCTCTATTTACACTATGAAAGAGCATTAAATGAGATCAATAAGGGTTTTGAGGGGGTTTTCCTTTAGATTTATTTTGTTTTCTTGCATCATTCTGAGCCCAAGGTTAGACTAATATCAAATTTGATTCTTTTAGGCTTTTTCTCAACCATAAAATCTTCAAATTCACTTCGCATAGGTGGATTTGTAGTCTTTTCTAAGGGCCATATATCCTACTAGATTTGATTCCCATTAATGACATTAGGGTTGGGTATATCTCTGTCATCATTGTCTTGTGGCCCTTTTTCTTTTTTTGCCTACTATTGTGAGTGTAAGTATGGTCTTAGGTTTTGGGTGTATTTTCCTTTTGCTTACTTTGGTTTTTTTCCTTTGATTTCATAATAATTTTTATTTTTATTTGTTAATATATTTCTAAGTGATAAAGGATAGAGTTGTGAGGACTATATTCATACTGAATTGGAAATTTATTACTCTTATCTAGATATTTTTCATCAATAGTAAGGATTTCATGTTCATAATTATTCATCTCTTTCTTTGAATAAAGACAAAAACTCCACCAAGTTTAACATTGAATAACCCTAAGTTAAAAAGAAACCACTAAAAGAAATGATTAATAAAATTTATCGAACATTTTTCATTTCCCGGCTAGCACACCATTATTATCTTAGAATCTTAGGGCCTTGGAAAAGTTTGGTGAGGACACTCTCCAAGGCCATTAAAATAACACTAGAAAATTGAGTTATGGTGTGCAAATCCATTTACAATTATTCGTTGCCATGGGATCCCTTATAACACAATGGTAGAGCACTTGGCCACAAAGTGAGTAGTGGCGTGATCATCCCACTGCATATAGTCTTGGTGGTTTGGTATACATACATGCAAGGGTCTATTTTGGGAGGATATGGATTCATACCCTACCCTTGTTTTTGGACCCAACCAATGATTATTACCCTAGTTTATTTGGTTGTAGGTGGTAACCCTAGTGGCCATAATATTAGGACTTACATAGGAAATGGTGAGTGGGACATACTTATTGTACCTGAGACAAAGGTTGGTCAATACTTACTTGGATCCCCCAAAAAGGGTGCCCATGCATAATTAAAGGTACTTGAGCTAGGTCTAGAACCATTAGGAAGGAGAGAAGGGTAACCATACTATCTATATCTTTGTGGTTGAACTGGGCCCTAAAGAAACAACCAAGATCTAACTAATGGAAGACTCCTTTGATCAATTGGCCTTCTTGCTTGCTCAAATTTGTTAGGTCTTTGTTGTTTGCTTGAGTCTAGATGTACTTAGGTTAAATTCATTTTTATTCATGCACATCCTTTACAAACATATTGGATAGGTTTATTCCACATCATTCTCATCATCTTAAAAGAAGGGCATTTCTCCAATACATAGGATCAACCAGACTACTACCATAGACTTACCTACCTCAGGGGCCACATTGGTTGGTTTTTAGGGGGATGAATATGTAGTCTACAAAGTAGTTGATGAAATTAAAGCACCCCATTCTCATTCCTGAATGGCCCACATTCCTTCACCCATTTTCCTAGGTGGGGGTGTAGA
Organism: Pinus taeda; assembly: GCA_000404065.3. Taxonomy (NCBI): domain Eukaryota; kingdom Viridiplantae; phylum Streptophyta; class Pinopsida; order Pinales; family Pinaceae; genus Pinus; species Pinus taeda. The sequence goes on along the minus strand of APFE030738607.1, from coordinate 13,304 downwards.
CTTGACTAGATATTTCCACTCAAATGGTATTTACCTAGAGTTAATTGTGGTTAGTGCTCATAAGATTGCATAACCTAGTGTGTCTACACCTAGTGTCACTAGAGCTACCCATGAGGAACCCTCCATATAGTGTCCCACTACCACAAGTCATGTTTTTACAACGCATGTTGAAACTATCTTTCCATTTGGAATAATAACCCGCGATCTATTTTTCATCCACTTGGTACATCCAATATAGGTGACACCACACCTTCAAATATGGTCCCTTTGTTCAAATTTAGGAAAGGATATAGTTCCATTATGAGTAGCATATGCAAGTTATTTGTAGGAGGTTCAAACCCTACATTCACATCTAGATCTACAAGTCCACCCCTTGGTCCTAGTATATCTACAAGTAGTTTGTTCACACCTAATATTCAGTTCCATTTTGGTTGGAATAATACTACTAGGTTCATGTTGTTCCCTAGCACAATTTGAGGTATACACATTAATTATGGGTTTATAAATCCTTTGGGAAGTAAATCTTTAATGGGGTCATCTTTTCAAGGGAATACTTAATTTCCTTGGAATATCCAAGGTGATAGAGACAATATTCCTAGAAATGTGTTGTATCCTTATGGTACTAACTAATTTGGTCAATATTTTGGTCCAAAAGGCTTTAATCTTGGTGCACCTTTTGGTCTTGGAGGCCCACAACATTTCAAGAGTCCCTTTTCCACTGAGGGTCCACCTGCTAGGTTAAATAACCTTTATGATATCACCATGGGTGTTGAATCTTACCCCTCTAGTAACCATGCCTCCTCAAGTAGCCATTCTACTTTTAGAAACCATGCCATGGGTTGATTATAAGATATAGGATGTAAGTATCATCACCTCCTCCGTAGAAATTGTTTCATTCTCCTTTTTTGGAAACCCTTAAATTTCTTGATCTATCAAAGTTAACGAATGATCTTGTCAAGCATAATCTTACATGGCTTGTGGTCCCACCTAAACTACCTACTAACATCCCAAAATTTTATGGTAAGCCTAGGGAATACCTTGCAACACATATAATCATTTATCATTTATGGTTCTCTTCAAAATCCTTCATGGATGATATAATTCGGTTGTCAATTTTATAAATTAGTCTCATCGATGGTTCTTCCAAATGGTACAATGGTATTAAAAGTACAACCTCTGATAAATTTATGTATTTAGCATAGGATACATTCCATCACCATCAACTTCCTATTAGGTACAAAATGGGAATGGACATACTCACTAACTTCCACTAAGACACCTCAACCAACATCTCTAATCACATCCACAAGTGGAGATGAAGAATCTTTTTGTTGAGAACCAATTTCCCTAATGAATTATTTCATGAATGGTTTACCAAGTCACTATTACCTTGTATTTTTGAATGCATAGAAAAGTTATGATCCCAAATCGAGGAACAAACAATCATTCACACCCACCAACTCAAATTGATATCTAGTCATGAATGCACACTATATGAAATCATCCTTAATTCTCCTCATTCATTCAATGACGTTTCAAAACCCAAGCTAATATCCAATGTTGGATGGTGTGATGGGGTCCATTTCCTTAGGAAACATAAGCTAGCTAACCAATTAGGTGGACCAAGTAAACATCACTTCTAGTGCCCTGACTACTAATCCAACCACTAAAACTTCTAGTTCTCTTATTCATACCTCCAAGTTGAATTTAATGCATTTCATGCCCTTGAATAATTCTCAACAACCTAGAGGTAAGAAGAATAAAAGCAATTCCAATAAACCTCATATCAATAAATAGGTGGAACCTCAAACTGAGTAAAATGTTTAGGGTGGCACCAAAGAGAAAAAGAAAAAGAATTTATTTCCTTGTAAGATTTTTGGGGAGGACCATATCCTCATGAGTTTTCCTAGATAGATGTGATCCATCTATACTTATCACAACAACTTTTTTCTCTTCAACCCATTGTCTTGACAAATCTATTTTCAGTTCAATAAAATAATATGATTGTGAATCCTCCACCTCCTCAACAAAGGTGGGGTGGGAACAATCCTCCACATGCTTCCTCATCATCCATGCATGACATGTTTCTAGTTAATTAACATATCCACATCACTCCTAGAGTGAAAAATTATGAAAATCCTGAGACAAGTCCTTCCACTTCAAAACCCATGGTCCTTATTCAGACCAATGATCCCCTTCACATTGAAAAATTATCATTTGGTACTATATTATGACCTGACAAAGGCACAATTCAAAAGAAAACACATAACCCAATGCGAGGATTACTCAAAAAATAAACCATTATTGAGGAATTGGCCTAAGCACTCGCTACCATGTTAACTTAAAGTTTTCCAAAGTTTCCATATGCAATGAAATATGCTCTTAAATACCATTGTTCGACTAGATCCCTAAAATTTGAATCTCATCACATTTGATCCCACATCATGGAAACCTGATCTTCCGCATCATTTGGCCTACCATATAATGGTTCACACTTTTGGATGACATGTTCATAGGCCAATATTGAACAAAAAATCATCTACTTGTATTATTTTATCAAAGTGTTGGACATATATTTGATCTCCAACCTTTTAATTAATGAAATTTTTGTTAAAGGCCTTCAATGGGAACATCCTCGAACCTCACTAGGGTTTTTATTTCTTTTTCTATTGAGATCATGGGAAAAATTATATCAATTTAAGCCAAAGGAATTGATGCCCCATTAGATTACAATCTCTTTCTTGGGAAAACCTAGTTCTATGCCATGATGCTTATTGTCTCATTACTATTTTTTCATGATGTTCCATAATTAGGGTAAGATTGTAACTTTCAACTAATTGACCTTTTGCAATCCTCACTTGAATTTCCATGATAGCTAGTGACTTCCATTTGTAGGGGATTCCTCTTTCACTTTTGAAATCATTGGAGAAGGGATGTTCAAATACTCTTCATTGATGGGCAGCCTTCCCCTAACTCCTCCTCATTCATCACACTCTTCCAACTATATAAACATGATCTCTTATATCACCAATGGATCCCCTGAACCTACTACTCCTTGGGTGGTGCCTAATAAATATGATATCATGGGGGTATAATGCCAACTTTTGTGGAAGTGATTACCTCTCAAGAAATCTTTCTAACATCTACTGACCTTGGTTAGAAAATCCATCCTAATATGGAATATGATTAGGATAATCTTTGCACATGGGTTGTCACTCCATCAATTTCATATGACTCCCTTGATATTGATTTTCCTTCAAACAAGCCCGTCTTGGAGTACATGAATTCACATGATAATCCAAAGGAGAATACACCTATAATTCCTTTATTCCCTCGAATTCAAAAATGGTATAGCTTGGTAAAAAAAAAACCTTTCACTAAACCAAGGGTCATTTCCTAGGCCATCCAATAAAGTACCACCCTTGGACTGAGTCAAATATAGGATTTCTGGCATGGAACTTGCCACTAGACTATGCACTCTAAACTCCCCCACTTAGTGTCTTATACCTACATTGGGTCTTGATCATCCTCATCAAGGAATTTTCTTACCTCATGAGACCATTCATCCTTTATGTCTTCGGGTCATTCTTAATAATGTTATGGTTCTAGGTTATCATTGGAATCATCAACCTTTATGAACACGGAAATTCAACTAGATATGGCATGCCCCCCTCATGGCGTGTCATACGTTACCGACAACCCCACATGAGTTCATACATGTCAATTTCCATCCTTAGCCTATGGTTGGAAGTGGGCATCACATTGCATAACTTGTTAGATTGTGTCATGGTTTATAATCATATTGCAAATGGAAAATGTTAGGTTGGTTAAAATCAAGTGACAAGAGAATTTTGGTTAGCTAAAGGGTGTTAGTTGTAACTCTAGGTAACAAAGATTTGATTTGAAATCGACAGAACAAGATCAACAGAAAAGATGCAGGCTATATTTCATGGGAAATCTAGTAAAACTACAGGAAATGTACATAAAGTAATAATTAAAAAGAAAACCACAGGAAATACACAACACATGATAATGAATGTATATAATAAATATTTTGAGAAGCTTGTTGTCCTAATGTGGATTAAAGTTGTGAATGAATAACACCTTGAGATAAGTTAATATAATAAAGTAAACAAGAGTAAAAGCACGTTAAATTTTAAGGGTGATATAAAAAAAACTGTAGGACATTATATAACAAGATCAAATGATACAATTGTAATTGTGATGAGAACTTTAAACTATGTCCTTGTTGGCTTGATGCAAAGACACAATTAGCTCATCTACTGCCTTCGCGGCTCCACCACGGTTCTGTGGTGTTGAATGTGACGGGGGCTAAGGACTTGTGCCACGACCCCTCCCCTAAATGCAGAACCCAATTGAATTTAAATAAAACCCATGACCATAGATTGTTAAGAAACAACTTCGTGGCATGGTGGTAAGTCCGTGGACTATTGTACGGGAGGTTGAGGGTTCAAACCTAGTCGACGCTTGTTGACCCTTCTAAGTTTTTTAACCAATCACAAATAGCCATGTGGCATCATCTCATTGAAAATGTCCATGCTCACAAGAAAGTCAATAATCTGTTGATCAACATTAAAAACATAGAAATTAGTTATATTTAGAAAGGGCAGGTTGTGAGGCACCTAGCCCGTAGAATTTTACTTTCTAATTGACAATTGGAAATTTTACTTTCTAATTTACAATTGGAAATTTTATTTTCTAATTTACAATTGGCTTTTCATGATTTCATGTCGAGATTCATTGTCTGCAAAGTGAGCATTGATAATGGAGAACTAGAATTCTCCTCGTTTAACCAAATCATAGAACTACAATTCCCTAGCCTCTCTCTATTGCCCTCATCTATTTAGCCGTTCATCTTTCTCTTCTTGTTGCCAAAGGTTGCCCTGAAGTAGCTGCAGGTTCAAATGAAAGTGCATTGAAAGAAATATCTGAAGGAGAACCTATCATATAAGTTGCTCCAAAGCATTGCTTTCTGCTTGAATACCCTCATTGTGATACGAAAGAGAACACAAAATAAAGGTACAGAATTTGTTATCAACAAATAGTAAATTGAAAACTAATTTTTCTCCGTTTTAAACTGTTATCCATGGATGTAATGCAAAGGAGTTGAAATGATGGAAAATTTCTTGACATTGTTGATAGGACAAATGCATAGAAAATAGAAAATGAAACATAATTTTCTATATCTTGAACCAATTTCCTCATAGGATCTTAAAGGACAAAACATCAAAGAAATATTTTGTTGGTGAGAAGCCACAAGTATTACATATCTGTTTCTTTTTTCTTGTCAAATTTATATTCATATTCATGATGAGAAAATGATTAATATTGAACCCTTGAATAATTTTTCTTATACAGGTATGAGTCTCTTCAGTTTTATTTTCTTTGAAAAGAATATTAACAGGCCTTTTGTTTTGCAATATTTTTCACGGCTCTTTGCTTTGCAATTTCTTTTACGGTCGTTTGCTTTGCATTTTCATGCGTGGTCTGTGGATAAAATTTGTTAGGTGCTTGAATGTCTAGTCCTCTGCACTATTCAGGTCGTGCTTTATTTTTATTAGGTTACGATATGTTCTCTATAAAACCTTTATGGGGGTTTGTGTGCTCTTGTTTCGGTCCTTTATTTTGATTAGGTTAGGGTATGTTTCTATAGAAAATCTCTACGAGGGTTTCTGGGTTTTTTCCGCTGTTTTTCTTTTTGCTTTGTTTCTGTAGATATTGAAGAGAGTTATTTCGTGTGATTGTTTTTATTTTATTTTTTAGTTCCTTTGAAGGATAGATTGTTGATCCCTCCGTATAAATTTTTTGATTTGCCAAAATTTTGATAATTTGGGCATTTTGTCGTTTTTTGTATGCGTGAAATATTCATGTTTGATATCTGCTTCTTTGTAATTATTGTGCCCCCTCCGTATTTTGTTGCAATAGCTTAAAGTTGTGCATTTGTGCTTTCATTTGAATAGGAGTCATTTGATATTTATCCAACGTCTGTTAAATTTATCCTGATTGGTTTCGTGTGACACTTTAGCTTTTGTTATGTTGTGGCTTCAGTAACTACTCCTTCCTATTCTTGACCACCCAATCCCTTTCCAAGGGTTTTATAGATTACAGATTAGATTAAAAAATGCATTGCCATCGACTGACCCGAGCCCTCACCATATGGTTGCCAATTTTCCCTAAACATTTTAGAAAAACTATGCACTACAAGCCAATGTGAGTTCATTTTAAATGGGCTAGCCTATTTTTGTTGAAAGTGTTATAGATGGCCCCACTTCAGCAAGTGTGTTTCCCACTCATTCTTCCAAGGCTAATTCGACTGGCTGGCATTTAAGTGCATGCACTAAGATGCACATCTCGTCAACTCCCACTGCAAGCTCTAGAAATGGAATAACTTCAATGATAATTAAAGTGGACTTCACTCCAAGAATAACTTCAACAATAATTACAGGCCATCAAATGCAATGCCCAACTTCTATACAAGATTGGACATTGTTTAATGACAGATCAAGATGGTTGATGATGTAATATAGAATTTCTTATTACTGCATCAGTGCTGTAGGAAAAAAAAAATTACATCATGGCTACTGCAAACCCCTATTGCTCATTTGGCAGGTTGTACATTATAGTCCCATTGACCTACTTTGGTCATCTGTGGACATTAATATAATTTTATTTCTCCTCTCCGTGATAAATTAATAATAGAAACTAGATCTTGAAAAAACAACTGGGAATTAAACTCACAAATTTTGGTTTTGGCATACCTATTAAATATTCTATCCTAGCACAAGAAATACTTGCTGCAAATCACTAAATACATAAGACTACAAGTGAAAAATGAGATTTATAAAATAGAAATGTACATACTTAGTGGGATTTTCAATCCACTGGACAAAGTCTCCTTCATAGAGGCAGGAAGTTGTTCAAAACCAGTAAGAACTTGCCCATAGGAATCCTTCAATTGAGTTGGTATTGAGCTTTCAGGTATGTTTGGCATTTCAATCACGCCATCAATATATTCCTCCTTCAATCTAAGAGGCCCTTCCACTGATAGTTTGGTTGTCAAGATAAAATTACTTTCGAACTGGTGGGAAACCACATAAGCACTTTGTAAGTATGACAAAAATGTTTGCTTTCACTAAACATGCTGGACTCTCTCTTAATGAAAAATAAATCCATAAATGCCCTTTTAAGGACCAAGCTAACAATTATTAAATAATTTCATTGCATCAATATTAGTGCCTAATTTACATTCATTTGAAGAATTCACATTGACAGTCTTGCAAAATCTTGTATTTTATAACTGATTTATGACTCATCACAGAATGTATTCAAGAAAATACTACGCAGATCTAAATATTCTTCCCATAAGAAAGACTATCATGCATCTTCTTAATTCATATTCCCCCTAAACAGCTCCAGATGAAGGGGTATATTGCTCTGTGCAATCAAGATTGTTGTTTAGGAGTAAACAACACATAGAAGCTTGCCTATATAATTGCATCTCAATTCAAGCTTTCATTTCGCTCTAGCAATTATCTGTCTATGAAAACACTTGGGTGATGATCATCACAGTTCGTGATAAACATTCTAGCAGTTCTTATCCCTGAACATTATCATAGCCTGAACTATAGAGCAGCTTGCCAACATCGAACATAACTATGGAGGAAAAAAGTATATTAATGTAATAATAAAAAAGCAGTCAATGGAAATGGAAAATACATCATAAACACTACATCAAGGGAGTGCAAAAGACATCTCTAAGCTAAGTACAAGCAGTGAAAGTGCTATAAATATAATAAAAAGAAAACATAGTATATCTATGAGGTAGAAATAGTGGCTAACTGATATACAAAGATCAATGAAAGATAATTTCATCTTCTCTCATCCACCACTAAGGCCCACAAAGCCCCTGGCAGGAAATATGATCCAGTCTTTTGAAAGGGGGAAGTTGCTAAGAACATGCTCAGAAATTATTTCATTTTCTTGTGGCCATTACTGTCCAAGGGAAAGCACTCCAAATGGGTAACATGCAGTAATGTTTGAAAAACAAATGCTACTTTACAGTAAAGAGAAATCTATTCAGTGTGCTATTAACATACTATTGCATTTCAGTAATAAGAAATTCTTGTGTTCTTGTCAAGCCATATCGACAGAAAGGCAAGCATGGACATAGGTAGAATTCTGCTTCCCATCCTTATTCTACATGAACTTACTTGATTCCTGGGCATGAAGGAAAGGGAAAATACATCAACTCAGAATCACCAATGAATAGATCTTGTTCTAATAATCAGAAGGATGAGCCACTAAGTGACAGAGATTTGGATTATCTTGATATCATTTTGGGAGTGCTTGTTAACCTAGTTGAGAAGGATAGTAGAAGCAAGAAACATCGTGGTGCTTCAAGTGTCACATTGTCTCACAATACTAGAGTATGTTCTGAGGGTCGGTGTTTCACATGGGTGTAATTGCATTACTATGTTCTTTATTTCTAGGAAACATCACTTTGCTTAAAGTGTCACATTGTCTCACAATACTTAGGAACTTCTGAGGCTGGGTGTTTCGCAGAGGTGTAATTGCATTACTGATTTTTTTTATTATCTCTAGCAATGTAATTGCATTAAGCTTTCTAGTTAGGGTATCATTCAGTACCTCATATGTTTATCACGAGGAAGCAGAGAATCGAAGAGTGGCCCGGGGTTATGATCTGCAGGTGATTTGGGTGCATGAGGTACTAGATTCTAAGTGAACGAAACCTTCAAACAAAGGTTATCTATGGGTTTGTTGGGGTTCAAAAGTGGGTCGCATGTAGTAGGGTGGGCAGAGTAGGCTTGATGGCGGGAGTTAAAAATGTCAAATTTGGTGAAGATAGATTGAGCAATCACAAGCATTGACCAATGGCTGATTCTATTGGTTGTTGGTCGCTCTGCCCGTCACATTTCGATCTAGGATCTGGATGCCAAGGCATGGTGCCCAGCATGGATATCTATGGTGAATGTGTGCTATCAATGCATTAAGTGATTGATAGTAGACCCGTTATTTGTTTCATGTTTCTTTCGATTCTGTGAACATTTTATGAAGGCTAATTTAATTATTTAATGTTTTTTTGTGTTTTTTTTTATATTTTTTTGATCAAATTTTATTCAAAGATTGTGGAGTGTGGGGCTAGAATGTCCAGGGCCAAAAGAGGCCTAGGCTTGAACAATAAATGTGCTAAGGCTGAATGAGGCATTTGGTCTTGATTATCTCTATAGCCACACTTTAAAACATGTCATCTACATTTGAAATCAACAACACATTTTCTGAACATGAAACTTCAATTACGTAATCAATGTCATGAGTTGATGATGTCAGGGCTTAAGAATATGGCCAGTATAAATTAAAATCAGATTCCAGACCAACTGTGTATAAAGTGAATATCCATTTCATGTTTCAACTACCACAAACATCTTCACCATATTGAAATCTGACTAAGGTGGGTTGTTAAACAAAGAAGGGAGTTATGCCTGGAAAACATTGCATTCCACATAATATTTAAGTCTTCGTAAAAATAAAAATTTGGAGTCAACACAAGATTTGATTCATAGAAAAAGGAATAAGGTTAAAAAGGCCACAATTGGATAGAACTTAAAAATTAGACGCCTACATAAAATTTCAAGTTTGGTCAAGAGTTGTCGATGTCTAAGATAACTACTCATATGACTACTTGTGCAAGGTGAGGAATAAGTAACAAACACTACACGTTGTAAGATAAAGTTGTGGAACAACGTCTACATAAAATTTCAAGTTTGGTCAAGAGTGGTCAATGTCTAAGATAACTACTCATATGATTGCTTGTGCAAGGTGAGGAATAAGTAACAAACACTACATGTTGTACGATAAAGTTGTGGAACAGTTTGCACAAGGTAGAGGTATAACGTTGTTAGGAAAGTCAAAATAGAAAGTGCAGACACTCTTTCTGAGGCATGAATTTTAAATCCCCTGTGCCTGTCAAATGAAAATTTGATGACATTTTCTCACTATTCATGCCCTTCATTTTAGGTTCTACCCAAATTTCGGAGTGTCAACCTCCCCTTATCGAAAACTCTTTTTAAATGACTCTTACATTTAAATTTTCATTAATATCCTTGTGAAAGTTCCTTGTTTTTTTCTACGTTAAAATATGTGTTTCAAGATACTAGACACCAATACTTTTTTTATTAAGAATTTTAAGCTTTTAGGGTTAATAGTTTTGATTATGTACTTAAATTTTAACATGTCAAAGGAACTAAAAAAGTCCACATGGTTAGGATGATGAGTATCTTCACTCACCATTCGATGAGATGGATTTATGCATCCCTTTAGCCATATTAGAGGTGGCAATCTGGCATCAAGATGAAAATAATAAATGTAAGTAACAAGTCGTTAAGAAACATAACCCATCACAAATGACTTGTTGGTTAAACCCAATCATAACATCTTAAATCTTGTAGCTACAATCTATGATAACTTCTGTTTTAATGACTTGTATTTTGAAGTAATGATGATTATGTATATAAGATGTTCTAAGGACCAAAGCTTAGTAGTGAAAACCGTATACATGATCAATTAGTAGTGAAAATCTTAGTAGGTTCCTCTTTCTATTTCCTCTCCGAAAACACAAAAGAGAGGCTTATTCATTTACTTAACACCTGTAACTATATGGAGGCACTATGGGACTAATTAGCCTCAATATTTAGACAAAGAAACCAAAGTTGAGATAGCATACAAGAAACAATAAAGAAATGGCGGGTACATTATACAAAATACGAGGTGGTGAACCTTACCTGAAATTTCATTCGAGGTTTCATCCTTTGGGAAATTTGGAAGGAGCACAATAGATGAATATTCTGTTATAATAAGCTCCTTGTTGACAACCTAGTGGAAGGAAAAATGTGTCAGCTAAAGGAAACATTAATTAGTATGGGAAATCAACCGTTAGAGGAACAACAACCCCCCCAAGGAAACGCAAATTTTGAAGTGATGAGGCTTCATGTTTCACCCTGTTTTCCCCAAATAAATATAGTCTAGCAGGAAGAATTATTCATTACTTTCGCCTCTTACAAGAAATCACTCGGCAAGAAAAGGATTTTGCACCTCGGATTTTTTTTGTAGGATAAAGGGAAAGGTGAGTGGGTATCCTGCAGTAGCTTCATTGGTCTTATTAGCATTACACCACTTTTCATATGGGTCTTCACAACAAATAATCACCATTACACTTTGTTGATTTGTTTTAAAAATAAACGTAACACGCAATAGATTTATTTTGGGATGCAATGTTGTTGTTGGTAGTATGATTGTATTTTTGCCACATGTAAAGCTAATATGCGTTAAATTTCTTTCACCTTGCAATATTTTTATTTGAAATGTGCTTGTGTTTGGGCTAGAAACTATGCTAGATTTCTTTTTCTTTGCAATAGTGTTGTTGTCAATTTGGTTGTTTATGATAAAAGGAAATCTAGCAAGTGTTAGATTTCCATCACTTTGGCAATTTATTGGAAATGTTGTGCTTGTGTTTGGGCTACAAGTTGTGTTAGATTTCTTTTGCTATGCAATGTTGTTGTTTTCAATTTGGTTGTTTATTATAGAAGGAAATATAACACGTGTTAGATCTCTTTCACCTTGGTAATGTGCTTTTGTTTGTGTTAGAAGGAAATATAGCATGAACCAGATTTCTTCTGACATAAAATGTTGTTATTGGTAGTATGCTTGTATTTATGCTACATGTAAAGCTAGCATGCGTTAAATTTATTTTACCTTCCGACATTGTTATTGGAAATGTGATTGTGTTTGTGATAGAAGTTGTTGGATTTTGTTGGCTTTTGTTTGCCCTACAATGTTATTGTTGCCAATGTGCTTGTGTTTTTGCTAGAAGTAAATCAAGCGTATGCTAGATATCTTCTACACTGCAATGTTATTTTTGGCAATGTGATTGTGTTTGTGCTACAATAAACTCTAGAATGTGTAATATTTCTTCTACTTTGAAATGTCTTTGTGAGTAATATGCTTCTATTTATGTTAGAAGAAAATTTAGCATGTGGTGGATTTCCTTCGCCTTAGAATATTGTTATTGGCAATGTGTTTGTGTTTGTGCTAGAAGGAAATCTAGTATGTGCTAGATTTATCTGACCATGTAATGTTGCTTCTAGAAATATGCTTATGTTTGTAGTAGAAGGAATGATATTGATTGTTAGCTTTCATTTGAGGAAACAACGTTTCATTACATACAACATGACTACCATAATATTTTTACTTTTGCATTTATATAACTTTTTTGGAATTTGTGTGTTTTTAGGGAAATATAAAGTCACACTTTACACGGTTCATTATTTTAATTACAAGTTACGATGTAATTTTTGTTACAGAATTGATGGAAGCTACAATGGAAAATATAATTTTGGCAAAAGGGGACTATGTTGATCTCATTATTAATGATCAATTCATTGGGTTAGGAAGGGTTGAATCTGCAGAGTCTGGAACTTATTATGTTGGAAAAAGGGTTAATGCTGGTTATGTTGCAATTTTGATAATTGAACTCATTCAACCACATTTGATTGATGATGATGTTAATGAAGGGGACATACATCCATGGAAGATTGTGGATTTGAGACACCACATAGGTAAATGAAAATATTGAAGCATGTGTTATATATTATTGATACTATAATAAATTTTCTTTTTTTGAGTAAATACCAACATTATTTACATTTGTTTATAGGTACAAATGTTTCTTCTACATTTTCTATTGGAGACAAGGTAAATCTTTTGCAACATGGAGTGAAGGTGAGCGAGGGCTCCATATTCAACACAGAGCCTGGGCATCGGGTGCATGGAAAGATGGTAAAGAGAGGATGCATAGTGGTTAAAATTAAAAAAGTGTTAAAACATAATGCTCCTCTACCACATCCAATAGGTTTGAGCATACACTTGGGGGTGCATTAGAATCTTATGAAATTTGGCCAGAATCAGATTTGGAGCCTCACTGTCATGATCATGCCATAAATATTCCCCAAGATAGGGCTAAATTCATATGTGCAAAGGTTTCTCTTACACATGAATGCATGGGAACAAGCATGTGCATTGCCAAAAGAATGCTAGTTCATGTCCGCGAGGATGACATTGTTGAGGGTGAAACATTAGGTGAAATGGATTTTGGTGTTTTTCTAGAAGAGATATATGGAAGTGAGAAATGCAGAATTGGTGATAAGTCTATACATTGTTTGGTTAGATGGCCAATAAATAAGTTGGTGGACAACAAAGGTGTGATATTA
>APFE030738606.1:122077-137768 GCA_000404065.3 Pinus taeda | reverse complement strand
ACTTAGCATGGAAGGATTTGCATCTGATGGCATCATCTGGATTGTTGGCTGCCATTTCTATTATGCCCTATGATCACAAGCATGGTGCTCACCATTTTGAGGTGGAGAATGAGAAGGAAACAAGTTCAAGAATGGCCAGTCTTTTAAGTTTTGGGATTTAGTTTGGATTCTAAAATGGATACAGAGACGTGGTAAGTTATATCAATGAAAAGGCTTAAGTTCATTTGTCACTCTTTGAGGTGTTTGCATTTGTATTGGTTTTTATAGTAAGTATTATATTTTATTCTTATTTCAAGGAGTTTTCATCCAATGTGTCTAATAATAATATGTTTTCTTGGTAGTTTTCATGCTCAAAACTTCTATATGAAGTGGTAAGTAATAGGTAGAGAACTCATTAAAGCATTTATTTTTGAAATTAAGTCTTTCCTTGATGTTTCTGAGAATTCAAAGCACACATATATTCTTTTAACAACTTTTTATGCTTGTACAAGTTTTTGTTTTAGCAAACTACATGGTTACAATTATAACTAAATAGAATGTGGTATAAAATTGGGAAAAAATTCACTATATCTACTTATATTTATAGCTTATACTAAAGTTATGTACCATATAATGATAATGTTCTTTCATTTTTTAATAATTAAAAAGCATCTTCACTTCAAACTATTTGGTTTTATGTATCTCAATTATTATTTATAAAAATATGGTTCAAATATAAGTTAACATTTGAGGATATATGAATAGAAGTTAAGTGTGCCGACTTTAAAGGCTCCCTGGGTTCATGAAAAGAAAGTGGCAACATCTACTTATGTCGGTAACTTTTGTCTTGATAATGTTTTAGGTTTCCAACGGTGTCATGACATGTGTTCTGCAAGGAGTGAAAATTTTGTATCATCTATTGGAAAATGATTTCCACCCTTTAGATATTTCTGATAGAGTTCAATCACTACTAGGGAGGCTCTCTAAGCTTAGTGGAAAATTTTATTCATCTTCTTCGGTCCCATAAGTGCAATTGGAGCAACATATTCCTTCTTTAGAAAGGTTAACTACTTGGAGAGTGTTACATCAGGTGATGGGATTTAATTCATACTTTTGTTTGATTCTTTCTATTATTTTGTGGTATGACTACTTGTGATTTGTAATTGTGACCTACTTTTAGAGTTACACAACTTACAAAATATGATGGGGAATTTAATTATTACATTTTTCAGTTCATTTGTCTCTACTATTTTATGCCATATGGTATGGAAATCTTGGATTTGGTATATTTATTACACTTTGGTGTTAAAGTGTACACATTTTGTTGTTTCTTCTAAGAGAACAATTCTTGAGATTTTCTAAGATTAACCTTTCATGTTTCAAGGTATCACAAGTATATCAAGCAATGAAAATCACAGTCCTATTAAGCATGATACCATTTTCTGATTTTTCTGTTATAAAGAGGCTTAATGCAGATGATATGAAGTACAATTTTGTATGGTTGAAGATTAACCATCGAAAAGGAATTGTACAGTTTGGAAGTGAGGTGAAGTAATACAATTCTCTCATTTTCAATATTTTGTAAAAAAATACAGCGTCTGCTGATTTTGAGGATTTAGCTTTTCTACATGGAGTCTTTTTTAGAGTGAGCATAATATAAGCTCGTGAGTGAATTTATATATGGAAGACCTTGAATCAGAATAGTCCATATATCACAATATTATTAAATTGTCTAAACAATCCATATATCAAGGGTATGAATTGCAGTAGGAGTGGCCCAATACCTTAAGTATTATTATTAACTTATAGCACAAATGTACCTCCATAAATCATAATGCAAGTATGGTTATTATCCACTCTTAGGGAAATAGTTACATGAATTAAAGTTCAGATTTCTTGAAGCCTCGATCACGAGACAGTATAATCTGATACTTGAAAGATCTTCTGAAGACACGATGTGAATCTATCCTTGTATTAAGCATGCCTAGTGATCCAAAACCATCATAAATGAATTGTCTATTTTATCCACAAAGTAGACTTAGAACAAATAGTGTGGCATATAACACTTCTGCTGACATATGTAATAACCAAGACTAACTACAAATATACTCATGATATGCTTGCTCTTAGCGTCAATGCTATAATAGATATTCTATGCCTCATCAAGGTCTACACAACTATTAAGGGAGTCTGCTATCACTGAAAATTATTAAGGGCTACACGCAGAATAGATCAATGTACTCACCCTAGTATCTAGTTGTGAATCTATGTGAGTACAGTGCTACTGTTGGTATACAACATGTTGCTTTGTTCTTACTAATACCTATTAAGGCATGTGCATGGAGAATGTTACCTAGTTGGAGCTACTATATAGATGTCTTATTTCATCCATGATAGTAATTCTAGATGCCATATCTCTATAGCCTTCGATTTATTTAATATTTAACATAACAAAAGTAGGATGGTCTAGATTTGAGTGCAGTCATTTGAGGAATTGATGACAATTGTCTCAAACTGAGTCTACATAAATTTAGTATGCTTGATCTTAAGAATCTAGTGTCGGAATTGCTTCATCCCTGCAGAATGAGTTGATTAACTGTTGCAAGTTGATCTTAACCAAGTGCATTTAAGTGTAATATGTAAGAGTAATATTACCTCTAATCTCTGAGCAGACATGTGCTTACCTCTACTTGGACATTGTTGCTTAAGGTGATCAACATAGCATAAGTTGGATTTAATGTGAGCCATTTCCTTTTATTGCCTCATTGAGTAGGATACACTGACATGGTGTTCAATGCATCAATATAATCCATCGCTTAGTGTTGTAAGTAGATCCACTAATGTTCACTAGATATTTCTAGTGATGTTATCATAGATTAAGGTAATACTGTTTGTGTTTCTAGTCCCTAGATAGGAATTTTGGATATAGAAGCAATCGAGTAGCACAAATCAACATAATTTATGGACACCCATTACAACAAGGGTGTATATATCAAAAGGTTGGGTGAAGCCTGAGAATATATATATGTTAATTGGTGTTTGTACATCCTTCCATTGAATCATATTCATAAACCTTTAATGTTTTACTTACACCTCTGTAAGATGGTAGTGTAATTGATCTTATGCTAAAGTATAGAATTAGAGAGGTTTGGATATTACCCTATTGCTAGAAATAAGTCTCAAAAGGAAATATTTTTCTCATGGATCCAGACTCTCAAAAGGTGGATGTGTTAGCTACACTTCAGTGGAATCTAATGATATGTGGCTAATATTCTCATCTTTATCGTATAATAAAGTAAGGAGAAAGCAACAATAGGTGTTAGCTCTAGAAGCATTATGGTAGGACAGAGTTTGCAATGACACTATCAAGTATTTCCCAATGGAATTTTCATAGGAGGTATAGTGGGTAAACCCTCATTCTTGTAGGCACATGTGTTAGGAAGTTGAACCTTATTAGATTCATATCTCTTGTTTCTATAGTGTCATTTGTTGCATAATTATTTCCACTAGGGGGCACACTTGTTATTGTGATTCTTTGGTAGCATAAAAGGGCATGGATAGTAACTATATTACTTTAGAACAACCTTTTAGCTCTTTATAGGCTAGACTTTGCAGCAGAAAAAGCATGCATTTTTTATGGAGATTAGAGCTATAGCATCACTGTGAGACATGTAAGAACAATAATTTACTAAGACAACATTAAATTCAGCACGCAGGAAACTACAAGGATATGATGATGTGGCTACAATTTGTCGATCAATTTGTGGGGATATCCTATAATTTTTCTCATCATCAAAACAATAGCTGAAAGTTATGATTTTAGATCCAAAAAAGTATTCTTTTAGGTCCATAGCTCTAACTAGGCCGTAAAGTGTTATCGTGGCTGACAAAAAAAGAAAAAGAAAACTTATATAATAAATAAATAATAATAAAGGGGTTTGTTACAACCTAAATTGGGGTCTACTGATATTTAAATTAATTATTAGATGATCATGGTGGGTCATACTTTCTAAGCTAAATTCTATGACTCTTCATAGGATATTATTAGAGATAGTTGACGAGAGAACTCTTTGGCTTCGGGTTTAAGGAAGGAATTTTTCTTGGATATCAAACCATCAACCATATTCTCAAGCTTTGTGCCATCATGGAGGAGGGGACACATTACTCTTCAAATTATTCTTCTACTTAGTAGGTTTTTCAAAGTTTTTTGATGTTATGTTGAGACAGGCATTGTTCCATTGATGAAATTAGAATTTCAAAGATTTTGTTTAATGTTATTATATGTCTATTAGTTTGTTCTTGGGTGCCTCTAAATAATGAATGGATCATCTAGCCTTATCAAGAAGACCATTGGGGTCAAGCACATGCATCCTCTCTCGCCCACATTGTTCGAGATATATATCAATCAACATGATTCTTTTTTGTAGGATCATATTCAACCCTTGCTTCTTTCAACATGTCTTAGTCTCCATTCTCCTCTTATTTATGATGTGGTCCTCTTCGCATCTACCTTAGAGGGTGTTCAAAAGATAAACCTTGGTAAAATTAGGGTTTATGATCTTTAATGGCTTTAATAATTTCCTATTAGATTGTGATTTTCCATTTCTCATTGGTGGAGATTGAGATCACCCTAGTTTATATACATACCTAGGTGTTTTATTTTTCAAGCTTTCAATTTGGATTGAGATTGGTTCCCTAGCCTTGGATCAATAAGGGATATGGTTCCCTTACCTGTTTTGAGAATTATTGCTTTCAACACCATTTTTAGGACACTTTTCCCAAGATGTACCTTTTGGATAAAGTCAGCAAGTCCATAGTTTTTTAGAATTTTGACATTTGTGGAGCTAGTTTGTTAGATGATTATTAAAACTAGATAGAGAGGGTTTAGGCTCATTATTGAATGCAAGGGGATAGTTCCTAACATATTGTTCAAGAAAAATTTGCAACACACCCCTTTTTATTTATTATTATTATTATTATTGAATCTTATCTACATCATCCTATGGTGTCATTTAGGTCATCTATTTTACATTTTTATCATTTAATTCTTTCTTGTACATCTTATTTCTATTTCTTGTGGACATATCTATATGGAGAATTTCATTTTCCAAGCACTCTTTTTATGGCTTCACAAATCCATTACTATTCAAAAGAAAAATCTATTAAAAGATTTATTAGTTACCAAAATAACATTTTAAGTTAGGTTGTTGACCACTGTGAAATGTAATTGATTAAAGTTTTTTTTTTTGTTACATTTTTGTCACACGAATGTGGGTTGAGAAGAGAAAACAAATAAAAGTATCTAAAAAAATCCCCATATTAGAATGGGAAAAAGCAATGTAACATTTGTATGTGTACCCAGGATTGTGGAACATGTTCTAGATCGGGACTCCATTGTGAGGACTAGAATATACACTAGGTGTGCTCCATATGTACCTTGTTACCTCCCAAAATTGCAAGTAAATTTTTACCTTCAATATGAAGAATTATTAGCCATTGAGACAGAAATAAATGTTTCACCTGCAAAAGGACCCAATATTTAATCAAAAGCAGTACCCATAACAACAACTCCACCTCCAACTCCTATCCTAGATATTATTGGTTATTTGATAGGTTTAGGCAATGCACTTGTCCCTAGAGAGTAGTGAGAGGTAGACTCTCAGTGGGTATTAGATAGTCAATTCCATTTCATTTTGTAAAGAAAAAATGGAAAAAATTGCTTTATTGTTGTTAGATGTGAATTGTATTTATTACGATAAATGTCAACTTGAGTAAAGGAACTTGTGATATTTGGTTAATGCTTTATGTAGGCCCCCATTACCTATGTTACTGGAATCATCAGTAGGTCAAGGCCTTCTGATCAATGGGAAAGTTATATGGCATGATGATCAAATACTTTACAGCTTGAATTTTTAGAATAACTCTTTCGATCTTGCAGTTGCTCGACTTCCACAGGTGTAGTTCATAAAATGTGGAAATAGTTGAAATATTAGTTCTATTTACTGTAAATATTTTTCATTTAATAGGATGTAGATGCACATCTATTTTGACTCCTTTTTCTAAGTTTCGTTCCTAGTAAATTAGGCGCCACCATTGCAGCATGGGAGTTCAAAACACACACTGCTACCAATGGTATTGTTTCAAAACATATCTCCTCGACTGGAAAACACTCTTTTGCATGAGGAAGTAAAAAATAATAAACAACTTGTTTGGTATTTTAATGATAATATTCCATTTGAATTTTTCTTCATTGATGACGACACGATGGAGCGTGCAATATTTCTGGAGGTAATAATGAATGTTAGGATCTAAATTTTAAGCTTTGGAAGTTTTCTTCATTCAGGATGGCATGATGGAGTGTGAAATGTTTCTGGAGGAAATAATGAATGCTAGGATATAAATTTTAATCTTTATTATTCATTGTGTGGTCTTTAAGACTTGTGTTAGATTGTGATGCATTTTTAAGTTAACACCAAGCATTTTATTTCTAAAATACTTGTCACGTTCTACTGTTTTTATTATTTATTTATTTTTTAGCGCTTACACTTTTGTTAAATGGAACCCAATGACATAATTGGTGTACATTAATCTAATTTCTTTCCTTTTAAGGAATATAGTGGGTTATGCTAGAGAATTCATATTAAAATTTGCAATCTAACAAGATATCTACTACAAACACAATCTGTAACAAAGTTATAGGTTTCAAAGAAAAAACTCATGAGAGAAGGTAAGCATTGTTAAGGATGTCATCACAAAGTTAGGAGCAAGCCCTACTGATGTTTTCTCATGTAAAAACATTTTTTCATTTTAATGACTAGAAATAACAGTGACAAAATTATGACATAAAGCAATTATGGCATATATGAATGAAAATTACCTGCAACTGAGTGTAATTTAAGCAAGGCTTAAGTGCATTGAGAATGATCAATCACATGTTGTTCTGGCACACAAACCACATCCAACTTCCGCTTAGTGGGGAGCTCAGTTTGAAATATAGGAATATGACATATTGTTTGAATACTTTAGGCCCTAGCCAACTAAGAAGAGGAGGTTGCTATCATAGCTGCTTTCTTAAGGAAATAACAATTAATATACATGATAGTAATGTGGCCAAGCACAAGGGGATTATAAGGAGTGTCAGAAAATCAAAATAGATAGATAACATGTAGGAGGTTTACTCATGCTATTGATTCTAGAAAGGGAATGTTAAATTACTTGCCTAGATTTTGTTTCCTTTCTCCTAGTACTCTAGCATGATTAAATTGAACCGTGGAAGGTATGAAAGGGTGGATATACTTAGTTCTACATAATATCATTCACCTCAATCAGTTTCCCATTCCATTTGGGAACAAAGGTTTGAGAGATAGGAAATATATGTATCTACTGAAAAGGTCTATGTCTTATTTACGAGTAAGGTGCTCTTGCTAGACTAAACACACACAATTATTCTTCAATATCCAATCTTCTTATAATCCTCATTCTATGTTCAACATAAAGATATGAAATTAGTGGTTGATGGGGGTAAAAATATTACAATATATTGAGAGCATTCATAGCCAATATTTTAGGCGTGTAGATCCTATCATACTAGCTAATCAAAGTTAGGTTAATTGTAGTGAAAAATAGTAGCCTAACTAACTAACAAATCTAGGTTAGGGGTCTTTGTGCATACCCTATACAAGATTATTGTGTGTGAGGTATATGAATGATTGGTTGCAATTTATGCAATGTTGCTTCTCATCAATTTGATTGGGAATGAAAATGTTTCACTCGTATAGTTTTGTTAGGCTGCCAAATTCATTTGTCATGTGACAGTTAAACTCATATGGAAATTTTGGCATATAGTTGGGAACAAATTTCCTTCCTGAGCTTGAGCTCATTACTTGCTTCATTCGTTACCAGCTAGATGGTCCAAGAATGAAATGGGCATGCATGATTGTCTAGGATTTGGGGAGATACCCTTCTTGTTTACTAGTTTTAGCATCTGCCCTTGAAGCCTTGGTAGGTCAGCGATGACTCTATTCAATTGACAACTAGCTAAGGGTCGACCACTCACCTGAGTGCACTCAGGTGCCTACCCCTCCATGGGAAAGGGTGATCCCTGGATGGGGTTTCTCCCCCAATAGTAAGTAATTATTTTCACGATGATTTGGGTCTTCATCCAGTGAATGATGGCGTGTTATTATGCTATTTCGATATTCATGCAATCGATATCCCATGAGGATCCTCCTAGCCAAGAGGCTTGTATAAAATATTCTTGAAAATGATAAGGATACTCAAATCTAACAATAAACCCTTTTGGAATTGTCTATGGGATATTATTAATCTAAATATTTTAATTAAATATATGGGATGGAGACTCGTTGGGTGATCTTATCAAACTTGGATCCATAATAACTTTTTTGGAGAGATTGGCAGTTCACATATAATGAACCATGCTTGTTGGTTCGTAATGTGTCGACCAAAATTTTTTCTTATGTGATATCTACTGAAAGACTTTTCTTAATTCAATATGGATAAGAGAAGCTTGAATAGAAAAGTTCACATATAATCTGAAAAGTCGTACTAATTTACATGGAACCATTTAATAATATAATTTGCAATATCATGCAAAGGTGAACATCAAGAAATTTCATTGTCTTTCTCATTGCTGTTGATTTATCTCTCTATTATGTTGTGGTAATTTTCTTCAACTCAACAACTTTGGTACTTTTTGGGCCTTGTAATATCTAAGAGTTAAAGTGGAAGACTAGAGGAACATAAGGAATTGAGGAAATTCATTTTTGGAATTGCATACAAAGGGATTTCAGAATTTGGAATAAGATTTTGTTATGAGTATTGTTTTTATGTGATTATTCTTCATATGTTATTGTGAGTTGGTTGCTTGTTATTATGTACTCTAATCACATGAGAACTAAAAAAATAGAGTCAAATTTACTTATGGGAAATGGAACTATCTAGCAGATACCAAAAAAATTCTTTACGAGATGGTGCATCAATTGAAATTTACGCTACTGGTAAGTAGGGCGAGGGTGTGAAATTTTGGAAAGTTAAAAAAATAGACCTTTAGATCCTATTTCGAAAAATTTTCATTGAGAATTGACTCTTTTCAATAACCACTTCTACTTATGAAAGTTGATAAGGAGGGGTGTTACAACATCAACTCGGTTGAAATATTCAATTTTGTTTTCTCTGAAATTCATCATGTAGTTGAAATCTTTTTTTTTTTTTTTTTAAATCAATGTTTATAAATGTAATTTTAGGGATATCCATAACTCTTCACATAATTCTTTAAATTGTTCTAGCTCAATGGAAGATCATCTTCCTTACAAGCAGGAGGTCAGTGGTTTGATTCCACTGTGCGCTAACATGAATTAATTAACAATTTTGTAATTTATTTTTAATTAATGTTTCTTATATTGATTTATTTCAATGGTAAGATATTTCTGGATTCATTGTTTTATATTGTCTCTAAAGAGACAAAAGTGATCTTTAAAAAAAAAATTATCGTCTTTAGGCAGATAACTGCTAGTATTAAAGACATATTGTCTCTAATCCGAGTTTTGTCTATAAAGAGACAAAAATGAAATTGTCTCCAGAGAGACAAAAATGAACTTTTCTCCTAAGAGACAATAATGCTTGTGCTATATATTGTCTTTATAAAGACAATATCTTTTAAGGCAATATTTTTTAAGAAAATAATCTTTAAGACAATTTTTTTTAGACAATAATGTTTAAGACAATATTCTTTAAGACAATAATCTTTAAGAAAATATTTTTTAAGACAATAATCTTTAAGACAATATTTTTTAAGACAATGATATTTAGGACAATAAATTTTGAGACACCTGGTTAAAGACAATATTTAAGACAATACACAAGTTTTTTTTGTCTTATGTTAAGAAAATTTACCCAAAAATTATCACAAATATTGTCTTACAACCCTCCTTTATGTAGTAGCGGAAGCTCATGAGAATTAGTTCTTATGCTTGCAATGTTGAGTTTCTCCTTAGCATTCCTCAAGCCAAAGATAATTATTGTTAGAATGGTTGGGTTTCATAACCTCCTTATAATACCTTAGCTTCGTGTCTCCCTCTAACTCATTGTCCCATAATTTACCATCAAATTTGGAGGTAATAATATTTTTAATATTATTCTTATTCTAAAATATTATGTCCTCCTTTATCCTCTAATGGTAGAGCCAAGACTCGCCATCCTTGTGCCATCCATGCTTGAGGTGGAGGGGGGGGGGTTTGGCTAGAGTTAGATGCAATTTTCGGAAACCTTGTGACTTCCATGTTGTAAGGTTTTTTTCTTTTACATCAAATACCTAAATATACAATGGGGGAAAGGATAGCTTTGATAAAAAGGTAGGGAATATTTCATTTAATTTTGTTGTTGTAAGTTATAATTTGTCTTTGAAGCATCTCGATCTTCCTCAATTCTCTACATGTATGTTGTGAATAACATACATAAAAAATAATATAAATCTTATTAATTATACATAATAATTAATTAACTAATAATTAGTAGTCAAGAGATGTGTCTCTAAGGAAATAAACATTTCTAAAGTGATACCTGTCCATGTGTATAAGAAGACCCTCACTCTCACCTGTAATGATCTCACTTCTATTCAAATATTCCTATATACAATAACTTGTCCTACAATGGATTTATTTTTCTTTGCTTACCAAGTGGTCTAAAGATTATTGTAGTGTAAAAACTTTTCTCATAACATTGGTACAAGGTAATTCCCTTGAGTATAAAAATTTTGTTCCTTACATTGGTATTAGAGCATTTCCTTGAGTATATGGACTTTGTTTGTAATATTGGTTGTAGCAGCATCAATGCTCTCCACAATTTTGGCATGCACTCAAATTTTGGAGCCTTCCTTGGCTTTCTCTTGATTGTTGCAAACACTTGAGCTAATTTCATTAGATTTATTAGTCTTTTCACCCCTTTTGTTGGTTTGATGAATTTTTTTCTATTGGCATGTTTGACTAGTTTACCATGCTTGTGAACCTTATTTCATGGCTTCATAGGTTTGTCTTTGTCTACTCGAGTTGTCCCAACTAGGTAAACACTCGTCACACTCATACACAAATTTTTAAGCATTGTCATACAAGTGTTTTCACGATCATCCTAAAGTCTAACTTAAGTGTCGCACTTGTCGCTTATTGTTCTGATACAATCTTACATAGGGTAGTGTTTTTTCTTGTGATTCTAGTGGTATCTCTTATCGTGTCATCGAAGTATGCTAATTGTGTGATCACAAAGTTCAAGTCCTACACAAGTTCATCTTCCTCCCGCACTTAGCCATTTCTCTGAAAATCTTACTCACCAGGAAAATTAGTTCGCGAGACCATGACTGGACTACTCACTATCAGCCCTTGGTGATGAAAACTTCCTTCCTAGAACTCTATAGTGCACAGTCACTACCCCCCAGGGTTGCTGAACTATGTAATTCCATATCTAACAACCATCTCTTCATCCCCAGAATTACACAGTAACTTCTCCTAGCATGAATTGAACTATGCACTTCGCAATATGAGTCCTCAAGTTTCTTCACTTGCATTATGAAACCCCATACTGTTTCTTTGATCTCTTGTGCAGGTATCAACCATCATGAGCAGTAGAGATAAACCTGAGGAGCAAGCGATTCGAGATCCTTAATAAAGGAGTGCATTATATCATCAAAATGATGTAGGACATCTTCCTCTTCTCTCATTTTGATTGTAATTTAGGACCTCATTTTGTAGATTGTCACGTAGGTTGGTAGTCTCTTTTTGGAGAGAGGATTTACCTAGATAACAAAATGGCGAATCCACTAGGGAAGGTATAACTTTTCCATCTATTTCTTCAATCTGATCCTTGGATTAGTTTGACCAACTGTGCAATTCTCCATGAGATTGAGTCAATATATTTCTACACAATCACTGATTACTCCCCTGGAGTGCTAAGTGTAGCTTGGTTTTTGGAATAGTCTCTGTTATTTTTCATATTCCTCATTCAGCGCGAGTTTTATTAGTGACAGTTGCATTAACAACGCTTATTTTTACTTGTACAGTCATGTTGAAAACCATGTTTTCCACTATTTCCTCGCACTGAAAATCAACATGGTTTTTGCTATATAAATTACTGCTCATGACCCTCACCAATGTGAGTTTTGCTATTAAAAGTAGCATTGATGACCCAATAAACATAGGTTTTTCTATATGAAGTATCATTGATCTTTGAATCTGAGAAGTTTTAGGGTTCTTGCATTAGCATCGAGTGTGTCTTGACCGATAAGGTCTTTTCCCATCGTGTATACTTGGATTTTTCAATTTTTGTGATTGATTGCCTTGATTAATTTGCAAAATTTGTCTCATTGGTTATGAAGTGAAAGGTGATTGAGTTCTAGGGTTTCTAGTCAATTGGTCATCACTAGCAATTTGTTGATGTAATTGAGTTGTTGGTTTTGTTGATTTATTGAGTGTTGTTTTATGTGGAAATCATTGAAAGCGTCATTTTGCATTTGTTTTAGCTTGTTTTTCGAAATTTAATTTGAGTGAAAATGCATTATATTAGTTGCATTGAAAATATAATTTTTGAGATTCATCATTGAAAATAGATCACTTATTTTAGCGATTGAAAGATAAAAATTGTATTAGGTGCATCAAATCCTTAAGAACAAAAAGGAAAGCACAATTAATATAAGTGAATCTTAGTAAAGTAAAATCATTTTTCTTTTCAAAAAGATGAACTTTTGGATAGTGAAAAGTGAAAATCATTTTTAGTTTTGCCATTGCATTTGGAAGGCAGAAGTGAAAGTGAGTGAAAGGAAATTTGCATGATGTATTTTTTCGATGCATTATTGATTGAAATGTATTCCCTTCATTAGTTTGTCTTTAATTGAAATGGAAAGTTCCCTTTTCTCATATACCTACATCTTATGGATTCACTTGAGATCGTTTTGAGCCTTAAAAAGAAAAGTTAATTGAAGATAAACTTAAAATTTACCACGATTAAGCCAAGGAGCATTTGGAACTTAATGCAAAAATTTAGAGGTCTAGGATAGAGACGTGTTTTGGCATCTATAAACTTAGCTAATGTTGCTAACTGCATGCATTGTATCCCGAGGGTGAAATCTCATTCTAGTACGGAAGTACATCGAAGGTTCTCCAGTACTTTCAGTTATATGAGAGGCACTTCAGTATGGAAAGTATATGGGAATTCTCTCACCAAATGACTATGCATTAGACAGTGCGAACACAGACTTGTGCTCCCAGTACCATCAAGTATATATTGGGAGACTGCACTAGGTTGCTATCCTTTAGCCAAAGGTAACTAAGTCAGCTGCGTTGTAAACTTGATACACCAAACACATCATTTAGGGAGATTGGTAATCATCCATTAACTTAGTCCTTGGTTTTAGCTAAGGTGTATATAGTAGTTCACACATACTTAGTAAATGCTTTTGCCTAGATTACTCCTTTTATATTTATTTTTTTGAAGTTCTAAAGTCAATTAATTGACCAAAAAACAACATCCCTCCTGTGGGAATACTCCTTGGTAGATCTTGGGTTGATACTGATGGAAACATTTCCTGATTTTACCAATCTAGAAAACCCCTCTGAGGGGAATCCTAGTCGTTTTCCATCATTTGGAAATATTGGTGCTCCCTATATGGAAATATTGTCCCTTCCTAGATTGATCATTGCTCTACCAGTTTGGTTATTTTTGACCTTGATGATTTTTAGTGTCCAAAATTATTTTTAGTCAACTTCTCCCCCGCCTAAGCAACATCAAACTCATGTTGATCCTAAATTTGACTCGCATTCTTTGGCTATTTCTTCACCCCATTCTTCCTTTTCACCTGGTGAAAGTCTGGATTCTAGTAACCATGAAGCTAAGAAGAAGAAGAAGAGGATGAAGAAGAAGGAACAAAATAGACAAGGGGGAAAACAAGAAACCATTTCTATGGATGCAACTAATGAAGGAAAATATTAAAACCAACCCTAGAAAGTAAAGTTCCATTACATGCTATGTAAGGCTGACCACCTTCTTAGAAATTATCCTAGTATTCCCAAAGTCTTAGAAGTGTGGTCCACATGTTCACATCGACATCTGTCATCAGCCCCTAGAGATCATGTTGATGATTAAACTTTAACTATTAAAGCCCATCAGGAGAAGCGAAAAGTCAAATTTCCTTGTAGGTTGTGTGAAGGTAATCATCGCATACACATTTTTCCTCTTATGGATGAAGCTTCCAAAGAGTTGGAAAATTTTACTACTTCCCAACCTCATCTTTTAGTTGGTTATTAGAATCCTTTGCCTATTCCTTTTATATTTGATCAAAATCCATCTTTGGTGAATCCTGCTCTCTCTAAAAGTGAGTCTCGTGAGTGTATTCCTTACCAACCATTCGTTGAGAAAATCATAGACTTGCCTCCACTTTCAATTAATCGTACCTTTGTCATAGAGAGTGAACCTCATACCACTTAGGTTCTTTTGGTGTCTTTAGTTTCAAATTAACTGGAGGGAAATCCTCTTGTTCGCAAGGTGCATGAGATAAATTACCCCATTCCCATAGTCTTAGAGGGGAGCTCTCACATTACTACAACACCCATCCAAGTAGTTTAGTCAGTTCTTTTTATTGGAGTTGACTGGCACGATATCATCTTCTGCCTTATGTGTCTCTTGAGATTACAATACATGCTTACAATATGGTCATACCTAGCATAATCATAGATGAGAGTTCAGCTATTAGTATTATTTCCTTAACTGCTTGGCAAGCTTTAGGTACTCCTCAGCATGTCCTCATCAACTAGAATTTGTTAGATTTTAACAGAGGAACCAATCAACCTTTAGGGATCCTTCTTAAGTGACCTATTACTTTCTGAGGAAACATTATCTATATAGACGTTGTTAGCACTTGAGATTTCACCTCAGGCTGAGAAATGCAAACCTTCAAGGCAACATCAGACCATTTCACCTCGTAGCTAGCCCTACAGGGTATGAGAAGGCTCTCTCCGGTCAATCTCGTTAAATTTTCAATGGGAAGAGATGACCAATCAAGGTAACACAAATATTAGGCTAGTAAACTGATTTGAAAGTTGATTTGGGGGTTTTTTGGTGTTTTTTGGTGGCAAGTTGAGGATCTGCAATTTAGGGTGCGGGGATTGAGCTCAGTTTTTGCAGGTGGGTCTTTGGGGCAAGGTAGGAGTTTGTGCTGATGCTTTTAGTTGAGATGGATGATCAAGGAGGAAAGAGGAGAGGCTAAAGAGAGCAAAAAATGACTTTGAATCCTCTTTAGACAGTGGAAAACATAAACATTAAACAAATTTGAAAGCTGAGCATGACATGCATGAATTCAAACTTTATCACTTCATTTGTTTAATAAGCTGCAGTAAAGAAAGATATGGAACACATAAACACACTTACAATTACAATAAGAGAAAACACCATCAACACAAGAGTCCACAAGAATCCCAATGATGTCTGCAAAACCCTGGTCTTCCTTTTCCTCAAATTGCAGAGATACAAGTAAAATATACAATAGGAGCTTCTCCCTCAAGAGTCCAACCATGAAAATGAGTAAGAGAAGGCATAATATAAAAGATCTAACTCCTTTCCCCACCTCTAGGGGTCGAGCTCAGCTTCCTAGGAGCTGTTTTAACTAATTCCAAACTAAGCACTAGATAATAGGCAGTCAAAACAACTTGCCTCT
>APFE030738606.1:104432-115762 GCA_000404065.3 Pinus taeda | reverse complement strand
TGCTCTGAAACATCATTTGAGTGAAACTTGCCCCGATGTGTGAAACAAGGAATTTGGTCGAAACGAAGCGAAATGAAGGGGATAGGGGGCTTCTAAATTCTTGGGGAATTTTTTGGGAGTGGGGAGGGATGTTAGGAAGCAGGGGAAAGTGGAATCTCAGAGATTGAGTGAGGGGAAGGGGTCCAAAAGGGAAAATCACAGGCCAAACCTAGAAAATTGCCAGGTTGTAGCTAGAAACTAGGGTTTGTGGAAAAATGAGGATTTTGGGGGATCTGAGTGTTGGGAAGTGTTTTATAAGATAATTTAAGGATAGGGGAAGGTGTATGAACATCAGGAAACAAGTTTTTCCATTGATTTGACCGTCCAAGAGAAATTGCCTTCAAAACCCTAGGAGAGGGAAATGAACTTGCTAAGGCACAACTGAAGCATGAACAAGCAATCACCCAAATCCATTTCTCCTTACATTTATTGGTGATAAACATATATATGCAAGCCCATCATTTCATGTTTTAAGCATTCAAACACACTAGAATACCCTACCTTGATCAATTGAGCAAACAAGAGGGCGATTTAGTCGATTTGGAGTGGTTCTGTAGAAGACAACTTGAGTGGTCGCGCCCCTGCTCTGAGTGGTCGCGCTCCACCTGAGTGGTCACGCCCTTGGAAAAATGCACTGCAGAGGGGTCGTTGAGTGGTCGCGCCCCACCCAACTAGTTGCGCACTGAGCCTGAGTAGTCGCGCCCTTGAAAATGACTCCAACTTTCTGCAAATCGCCTCTTTTGACCTCTCACTCGTTTTTGCAAGCTCTCAAATGCATAATGAGGCTATTTAGAGGGAAATTTACTCTTTATAGGCCCAATTTGAAAAAAATAACTTACCAAACCCACTTTCTAATGTTTTTGCTTTGACATTCACTTTAACATTGTTTTGAGTTCACTTTGTCCTAAATTTGATCTTTTGAGTGCTTTAACTCCGTTCTTTTTGCAGGTTGACCATGTGATGGACTCTGGCGAGGAGACCAGGGTTATTGCCGACATTCTGAAGAATTTTTAAAATTTTCCTTATTTTTGGCAAATTTCACATGACCTTGGGTTTAAAAACAAGGTTTTTAAATCCAAGGTATAAATGAGCTGTACCTGATGAAAAAATATCAATGGAACATATTTACATACCTCCTTCCGGCTTGCTGGGGACTATTAGACCTTTGACTCATGACCTTGCAGTGATTTTTGACCAAAACCCTAGACCTAAGACTTGGGATTTCAAGACAAAAATAAAACAAGTGTAACACAAGCTCATTTAAATGATATGATCTGATCCAGCAAAGCCAAGAAGGGAACAAGGACTAGCTCCTCCATCAGTTTTATGGCATGCCTAACGGGATGCAAAACTGATACTGATGAGACACCTACCTATGCACATGCAAAGAGCTTTTGATCACCGATGGAGGGCTCAAGACCGACACTAACAGACGTGATGGTTGGCCAAGGCCCGTTGGATTTTAATCTACTCCTTGGTCATCATTATGTCTATGTCATGGGAGCTGTTGTCTCTTCCCTCTTTCGAGTGATTTGTTTCCCTCATGATGGAAGAATTGTGATCATTGTTCAACTTATATTCATTGGTCCTCAATCAATACCCACTCAACCATCATCCCTAAATGATTCTTACATGCAAGTAGTATCACCCCCGCCACAGGTTAATTACATGGCCACCTATTCCATGCCCATATCTACTGATGATCGAGTAGGCGATGTAATACATCATGTACTCGTGGAATTGTAGCCCAATTTTCATTTGGATACCTAGACATGTATCCCTTCCAAGGTGTTGTTCTCCCATCTAATGAGAACCTCTTGGAAGGCATGGCCTCTTTTTTTCTGTGATGAGGTGTTTGGTGCATAGTTCCTTGTCTTGTGTCAAGCTTATTAAAAACTAAAACAAGGACCATGAGGATAGTTCTTTTGCTATGCCAACCTCATTAAAAATTGAAATAGGTCCCTGTTAGGATAGTTATTTTACTATGTCAACCTCATTAAAAAATGAAATACGTCTCAATGAGGAAAGTTATTTTAATTTTGTCAACCTCGTTAAAAACTAAAATGAGGTGTCATGAGCATGGTTTTTTTTTTGTGTCAAGCTAGTTAAAAAATGAAACAAATTCCCTTCCAATTCGAGTCTTTGATTAGATCTCGTACAATTATAGTTGAGACTTTCACTTCATTTTGTAAGTGGACCTTCATTCCATCCACTTAGGTGAATGAAATGAATCTTGGGGGCATGTACTTTGAATTGCATCATTATGTTGGGGGCACCTAAGCTCATCTCAAGCATAGTTTATCTTTGTTTCAAGCTTGTGTAAAAATGAAACCAAATCTCAAGAATATTTTCTCTTTGTTTCAAGCTTGTGTAATAGTGAAGCCAAACCTAAGCATAGTTTCTCTTCCTTTCAAGCTTCTATAAAAATGAAACCAAATCCAAGCATAGTTTTTTCCCATGCTTCAAGCTTGTTAAAAAAATGAAACCATCTCAAAGTATCACCAAGCATAGTTTCCTATGTTTCAAGCTTGTGTAAAAATGAAACCATTCCCACTTTACCTCTCGCGATTGCATTTTTTATCAGTCTGGTTTTGTTATATGAACCTTGGTCATTCCTTTCTATTGTCACCATCTCTTTGGCCAATCATACGTTTTCACTCAGTTATTTTCCCTTGTGTGAGGAACATCTGCAATGAGTGGTCTTATTCGCTAGCCTCTTCACCTTTACATGTTTTGAGTAGTTCCATCATCACCAGAACTAGTTACTATCGTTTTATGCCACTCGTTCTTTAAGTCGAGTGCTTGTCTTTTCAAACTCATTAAATTAAATGAACTGACTTCATGCCAATATAAGTTTACCCCTTTTTCCGAGCTAAGATTGACTATTTGGTCATCATGGTCAAGAGGTTCTCTCGAATAATGTTTTCTACCTTCCATGGTTCGAGAGACAAATTACAAAATGGGACATGATGGAGTTTTATGTTTTGTCTCTTTTTCAAACTCTCTAAATATGAAAAGTATGCGAAATTATTCTTCTGTTGGACTCATAAAAATTAAAATGAGGAAAGAAATGTCACCGTGATGACACCAAGTTTCTCCTTCCTCAGACTCGTAACACTTAATAGGATGGATTGATTCGAAGAATGGAATTATACGACAAGCATATTATATCCCCTTCAATCTTGTGACAAACAATAATTGGGGAACCCACCAGAAATAGTGGGGAAAATGAAAGTGAAACATTTCTTATATAGAAAACATTTCCCTCTTGAACATGACACTCATCTATTTCTCGTGTTGGGTTTGGGATATCCTCACTTAGTCACTTGTATTTTAGGGTCTAGGTGATCAATTTTTCCTCTCATCTCTCTATTGCATTTTTCATCATGACCCTCAGTCTTATGTTAAGCCAAATGCTACCACATTTTGGAGTCATGTCGTCGATATGTTCAAGAGAAGCATTATCTGCAGTTTATTACCTATACATTGTCTGACCCTTTTCTATAGTCTTTGAAAATACACATTTATTCCATTTTATTCCTCATCTCATGTCGATGATGGGGGGCTCATCATGGTCCTCCTTTTACTGGTCACTTCCTCTCAACTTCAACTCATTATCGAGGAAGGTGACTTATAGACTCCCTTTCAGTACCTTTGAGATTTCATGCCTTAGTGGAAACTTCTTCACATCTAATGACATATTTTCATCATTAGTCTTCGATCAGATGATTTCACAAGCGTTCGACCTCTACTTGATTTTCACATTCACAGGTTGTATTGTCATAGGTTGAGATCCATTGTCATTATTGGGGGTTTTTGTTGTTCTTTTTAATGGTCAAAATCATTGGTCGGTAATTCGGTGGTCTTCTAGCATGTTCAACTTTGACACATTAATTAACATGTTAGAATTAGTACTTTGATCGGGTTGGGATGGAGTGCAAGACCCTGATTTTTGTCTGATATACCTCAGGTTGTATGGAACTATGTATTACTCATGATTGTACACATGTTTGATCTATATGGATGGCTATGATCATACCATGGGACATTATATTTATGATGATGATGATCCTTCTATATTGGTTGGTTGTCTCCATACCTTGGATCTTAGACTTACAGATGATCCTTTACATTCGGATGGTTGTGCCCATGTCATGGATATTTTCACATAGTCCTTTCTATCTAGATGGTTGCATCCATACCAGGGACTCATGTTTTGATATCAGATGTGTATATGTTTATGCATCATTGATTTGGAGGTCTCGTGACAGTGTTTGCTCTCATCCTTGCAAAAGCTCTTAAAGCATCTCAACCATCACTCCATCTTCTACCTTCATGCTTTAGGGCATATTTGTTACATAGAATTTTGTCATGCCTCCTGCACTTCCCTATGTCATACCCCAAAGTGCTTGAAACTTGGAAATCATGCAATGTACTCATCCTAATATGAAAATAAGATCCTCTGTGAAACATCGATGGAAACATTCCTCGATCCTTCCTTGAAGAAGTTAGCTTTAAAGAAATATATTCAAGATCAACGTGACCCTCACAACGGAAATTAGTGTTGATGGAAAGTTTCCCTCGCACTACTAGCATGCTTCTTACTTGGATACTCACATTGATCCCTAAAATGCAAGTTTCGCTAAAGAGGAAAGTAAGCTTCATGATCTAGAGGCTTCCAGAATGACGAGTTGGAGGTTGTTCGGTGTGGATGAGGTCGAATTCTCCCAATATTTCCCATTGACCATTACCTATGAGCTACCTCCTTGTGATGATGGCCTTCCCATATCTTTGGAGAGATCCTAACTCCCTTCCCCTACCAGTACAATCATCCTCTCCCATTCCCAAATGGTTTATCTCTGATTATTTTCACCCTTATGCTGAGATTGTGCCTACATGCTACTAATTTGGCTTGGAGGAGTGCTTAGGGAGCTTGACATTGGTCTTGGGCATGCACTACAGGAGAGCTTATTGACATCAAGGCTTAGTTGTATGCTTCCTCCTTTATTTCATTAATATATACAACTCCTAGTTCACTTTCCATAAATGTTTGTGTTAATGCATTGTTTATCTTAATGCTCCTTAATATTTTAAGTGGATTACTGTCGATTATGCTTTTTGTACTCATATATTTGTTGTGTATTTTTTATCTCTTTTGTAGGTATTCGAATGTCACAAGTAGTAGAGTTAAACTTGAGGAGTAAGCGATTTGAGATCCTGAACAAAGGAGTGCATTATAGCATCAGAACAAGGTAGGATATCTTCCTCTTTTCTCATTTCAATTGTAATTTAGGAAAGTGTCCTATAGATTTTCACGTAGGTTGCTAGTACAACTCATCGAGATCGAGGGATCATCTTTGTCCACATAGAGGATTTACCTAGACAACAGATACTGAAGTCTCAAATCGTATAAAGATATACTATCAACTCTGAAGTATGAACCACATGTTCAAGTTCTTTTACAACAACAAAATTGGATTGTCCTCTTCTAAATTCAATTCAGCACTCATAGCATGTATATTTTCACTTGTAATTTCAAACTACTTATGTACTATTCTAGGTCAAAAGACTTTAATATGGTCTACTCATTAGTAGAAATGAAAATTGATCGATGAAAACACTAAGCAGAAAATGAATAATTTCAATCGTACATAACATAATATTTTTCTGAAAAAGGCAACTACTTAAAACCCCAACTATATATATTGCATTAACTAGAAGATCTTAGGTGAAAATACAATGCTTGTTCAACCCAAACAATCTATGCACAAGTACAATCTCTCTCACTGCTTCACAAACCAGATCAAGCCAACATTTAGCTAATTTTCCTGCCTACCAAGCCCCTACTTCCTTGGATAATATTGAATGGAATTATCCCATATTTAATTAGGAAAACTCTCACCACAAGTGAACAATCTATACGTAGGCCTTCTACTAATTCCATGCACCATCTGTACAACTTGGAAAATTATACAATTGATATTACATTGTCCACGAACTGTAATCTCAGCTCGACCTTCCTCAAAACTAACATGCATGAGTTATTTATGAGTGAATTATCCTTTAAATGGTTGGGAACTAAAGTTTATCCCCATTGCTAGACCTCCTGCAAGTTCCTCTAGCAACTAGAACTAGTCTAATGTACATTAACTCAATTAGACTAAATTAATTAAATACAACAGAAAACTCCTACAAGTTCTTCTAGCAACTAGAACTAGTCTATTGTACTTTAACTCAATTGGACTAAATGAATTAAATACAACACAAAACATGTCAACTTGGACCCCTAAAATTTAGAAATAACTATACATGACTCTAAATAGACTTCCAATTCAAATTTACTAAGCCAACTAAGTCACCTTAACTTAGTTAACTATTACAAATTAATATGAGAATATAATTTCGATTCGATTCCCAATTTAATTCAAGGACAAATTAAATTAGGATTTTCTTGTTGTTATTTTTAACAAGTAGTAGCATATATATTTGGCACATTTTTTATTTTCATGTTGATGTACTTAATTTATTTCTTGGTGTTGATGTGTATATTATTAGGTCATGTTAGATATGTTGATTTTATGTGCTTATAGATATATGTGTATGTGATAGCTTTTATTTGACATAAAATGTATATTTGAGGATCTGTGTGGTGGTGATGTTAGATTACAATGCTTGTGTTTTGTTGGATGTGATGACAATGATGTGTGCTTATATTACTAGATTTTTTTTTCTTCTAGATAATGAGGTTTATATTTTGTAGAGGTGTATATAGTTACATGATGTTAGCGAATTTGAATATATATTTTAGATCTTTTTTATGGTTGTTCGATAATTATCACCATAATGTTTATTTTGATGAAATAATATTTATTCTCTATGATGTATTAGTGAACTTATATCAAAATCCTATATATGAAATTACATGCAAAATGACTTAAAAAAATTGCAAAGATATTTATAAATTACAAAGTTTAATATCTTTGAAATTATAATTCTAAAATTACCACAAATAGTTTTCTATTTCTTAGATAGTTCATACATATTCATTTGAATCTAATTTGTAAAATATTTGAATACTCATGAGGAAAATATAATTAAAGGTAAAAGAATTTAGTTTGTTCTTAATACGATGAAAATGTGTAACTCATTCAACTTTTAATATAAAATATTAATAATAATAAATTATTCAAAAATACAACTGAAAAAGTGAAAAATTACACCTCGTCTATATATAGAGATAGAAAACTAGTATATATCCCTCTTAATCACAAATTTATGGAGCACTAAAAGAGATTAAATATTTTGAAATGTACACATTTTTTCAAGGTTTGCATTATGAAGTGACATTTTTATATAATGAGATTTGATCCCTCTCAACCCTGGGTAGATCCATTGTTTTTTTTTTTTGTGAATTAGGCTACTTCTATTATTATACAAAAGGTTACAAAAAAGATTACATCGAGGCAGGCCTAAAAAATTCACCATACTAAGATGGATTTAGCAGAGCTTTAACAATGGAGTGTGAAACTACCCTTGAAATCTGACTTGTCCAACGGACTCTTGATAACTAGAGGACATACAATTGTCACAGACCATAACTGGAAGACCAACAGATTGACAAAATCCGGAACCAACTGAGAGATAGACAAATTGACACAGAAAATACTAACATTCCCAGGCTTTATCCCGAGAGTGATACAGACTACGATATAGCAGCAGACAAAGGTGTAAATGAAAACCGCTTCCGACCTGAACAGAGCTGAGCGTTGCTTAAGCTTGTCAAAAATTATCCCACGAAGAAGGATGAGAACTAAAATTACTAGAAAAACACAATTGAACCGCCAAAACTACCATCTTGGGTCATGTCCTGACCAAAACAACCTCGAGGAAGGCTCAAACATCCACAGAGGTGGATGGCTGCTCCTCAACGATCCTGCATCCGTATTAATCTGACGCGCTTTAATCTGTGTATGGAGCGTCATCTTTAACCGGCTCGCTTGGACCCGCCACCACACCCGAGGCTTCCGCAGGCTGAGCTCTTTGACAAAGAACAAGCAAAGGAGGCCTTTGTTCCTCAGAGACTTCTGGTGGTGCTGCATTGTCGCACTTCTCAATTCGAACAGACACATAGTAGGTTGAATTATCCAGGGAACAGGGGAAGCGAAATCGAGTTGAGGGATGCGAGTTGTGCACACATGCAGCAGCACGAGCTTGACCTCTGCCTCTCCCTCAGCCTCGCCTTGCATCCCGTGAGTCAATTTCGTCTGAGGAGGATTCCATGGTCTGAGAGGAGCGCTAAGGATTAGCTCTTCCCCTGGAACCTCCCCGAGACCTGCCCCTACGGCTAATAAGGTGAAGCCGCTCTCGCGGCATTCTGGAGTGATATGTGAAATGAGATTGGAGCGAAGTATGCACAGAGAGAAATGTCTCCTTCAGCTAAGAGGCACAGAGAGCCTAGAACCCGTGCACAGAGGCGTGAAGGCTAGCAAGAGCACAAAAGGCAGGAGATTCCCGACAGTGGGGACACAAAGGGGCGTGGCAAGAATAGACACAGAGAGCCGACCATTAAAAATCACAGGAGCTTGAAACTTACAGACGGTATATCCAGGGTGCTCAAAGGAAGAGACCAAGGCCTTCTGAGTTGAGGGCCGAGTTCTAAACATCTGAGACCGCTGCCAAGGCCCGAAAACCAGTAGCAAGCCACACAATCAATGACTCCCAAGCTAGACAGCAAACAAAATGGACTTAAAGAAATGGATTACTAGCACAGGCTTGTAGTTAATATACTGCGGAGCGACGTCCCAAGCCATGAGCAAACCAACGTAGAACGACTGCAAACCGATTGCTGGAGAAACATAACGCGGGTGAGCCATTATGCAATGGGTGGCTAGTTGCAGGGCAGAGTTAATATTCTCCTTCAATTTAACACGACGGGGGTGGCAGGCCCGTAAATAAACTTGACAGATGGCGGGTCTGGGCTGCCACTTGCCCAATGGGAAGCCCGCCTCTGTACCATCCTCTTTAATGTTCACCCACAGCCGGGAGGGTAGATCCATTGTTAAGATGTATCTATACTAGTTTATAAAATTCAAACTACTGTTAAAGTTAAAAAAGTTAAGTGAGGATTTATTATAATGAATATATATTTAAGATAACTTAAATCATTCTATTTTAATAAAAAATAATTTATCACTAAAGTTATGATAGTTTCAAGCACATTAAATTTAGTATTTATACAAACTCTTATCAATTTCAATTACAAATTTCTCTCTTTTAAGATAAAGAAGAAATGTAAACTAAAGCTTGTGAAGTTACACGTACGTGAAGATTTTCTCTATTGGAAGTTCTCCCTTAAAGAGGCAAGTGAAACTTTTCTAGTAATAAAGGTATACGATTTTTGTGCTATTTTGGTTCTTTGTTTGCTATTGTTGTTTAGATTTAACTTTTCTAAATAATAAATATGAGTTAAATAAAAAAAATATAATATTATATTAGATTTATATTTTTGGAAAATAATATATTTGATTATTTCTTAATGAAGAACTCAAGAAATATTATTTTTTTCACATACTTATCATGAGGTAGTCACTAAAATTCATGTTTACAGATTTCTCCTAGCTAATACATCATATTTATAATGATAAAGACATGCATACTTTAAATAATTTACTTATAAATACATAAAAGTAGATATTTATTTTACATAACCTAAATAGGAAAGAAAAATGCATCACCAAGTCTATTAGAATGTAAAACAAATGTCTTTTAATCATCATCACACTATTTATCATTTAGTTCTTAACCATAAAATATCATTAACTCAACATTTATTTAGAATTACCATTGACTCAAAATTCTTCCATTATCCATGAAGAAAATCTAAAAACGGAGAAGTCTTTAAGTGTGACCTTTTGGAGTTTCTGAAATATTTCTCGTGGGAATCCAATGAAAACATTTGTAGCTAAACCTTCACATGTGTTGTTTAAACTAGTTTTCTTGACTACCCATATAGATTCAACACCCTCAAAAACCATTGGGGCACTTTGATTATGAATATTTCACCCATCAATCTTGTAATTTCAAAAATCTATACCATAATCTAGACAAATTAGATCAAAAAATAAACCTGAAAACTTTTCAAGAAATCTCATTTAAAAACTACCTGAATTAAAACCTCTCATGCATCCATGTGAGACCATTCTTTTTCTCTTATGGTCAATAAAAGGATGCAGTCAACATTGTACACATGCACATATGAACTCATTCTAGTTTACATAATGTTGCAAGACCTAGAATTTAAATACAGTAAACGATTTTACCTCTCATGTCGAAAATTTAATCTTACATATTAATACACCATATTTTCTTCATTAAAGTCCTCATAGATTTATCACTACATGATTTATATTGATTTTGATATAAACCTAAAGAAAAAATATGTGAAATGATTAATAAACCAATAAGTATCTAACATTTAATTATGCATTCCTTATCTTTAATTCCTTCATCTCAACCTTTTAATTACGCGAAGTAGGGAATAATCAACTTATTTTATAAAAATCATGGAGTGCTCTTGTGAAGCTTTCTAGAATAAATATTTTTCTTTATATTTTTGTAAGATCTGTTAGTGTTTGAGATTTCACCTAGGCTGAGATAGACAAACCTCAAAGCTACATCAAACCATTTCACCTCGTAGCTAGCCCTACGAGGTATGAGAAGGCTCTCTCGGGTCAAACTTGGTGGAATTTTCAATAGGATGAGTTTGACCAATTAGGAACAAGGATTTTGGGCTAGTAAATTGATAAGAGGGTTTGATTTAAAGTTTTTGGGTTTTTTGGTGGCAATTGGAGGGAGTGCAATTCAGGGTGCGGGGATTGAGCTCAGTTTTTGCAGGTGGGTCTTTGGGGCAAGGTAGGAGTCTATGCTGATGCCTTTAGCTGAAAGAGATGATCAGGGAAGAAAGAAGAGAGGCTAAAGAGGGTGAACAATGAATTCAAATCCTCTCTAGACAGTGGAAAACATAAATTTTAAACAAAATTGAAAGCTGAGCATGGAATGCATGAATTCAAACTTTATCACTTCTTTTGTTTAAATAGCAGCAAGAGATTAAGAAATGGAACACATAAACACACTTACAATGACAAGTAGGAAACACACCATCAACATAATAATCCACAAGAATCCACAATGAAGTCTGCAAAACCCTGGCCTTCATTTTCCTCAAATTGCAGAAAATACAAGTCAAAAATACAATAGCACTTCTCCATCTAGAGTCCAACCATGAAAATGAG